>APFE030634604.1:85059-123897 GCA_000404065.3 Pinus taeda | reverse complement strand
ATGAATTAAATAATGATAATGATTAGTATAATAGTGTTACAAAATACTAAAACATAAAACAAACAAACAATATAGTAATAACATGAATTAAAATTATTAATATAGTAATAACATAAATTCGACTGCTTGAACCTTATAATTTTCTCTTAAATATGATGTGATGGATGGTGGCTGATATCCATAAAGTGCCATAAATGGGGTCATTTCTATTGCTATATGGAAGGAAGTGTTATACCACCATTTAGCCAGAGGCAACCATTTGACCCATTGTGTGTGTTTATCAGATACAAAGCAACGAAGATATCCTTCCAAACATTTATTTACTATCTCAGTTTTCCCATTAGATTGAGGATTATAAGATGAGCTATGAGCCAACTCAGTACCAAGATAAGAAAATAATTTTGTCCAAAAATTTCTAGTGAAAATGGGATCTTTGTCACTTACAATAATCTTTGGATTTCCATGTAGCTTTTGAATTGTTTCCATAAATGCACTAGAAACTGTACTGGCTTTAAATGGATGTGGTAATGCACAAAAGTGTGTATACTTGGTAAGTCTGTCAACTACCACCATGATGACACTCTTTCCCTCAGACTTGGGTAAAACTGTGATAAAATCCATTGAAACCTCCTCCCAACGTTGCTTCGAATGGATAAAGGTTGTAATAGACCAGGGGTCTTAATTGTTTCAACTTTATTTTGTTGGAAAACCAAACATTCCACCACAAATTTTTAATATACGATTTAAGGCCATCCCGAAAAAATTCCTTCTTAACCCTCTGGTAAGTTTTTAAAAATCTTGAGTACCCTCCTAAGGGAGAAGTGTGCAATTCCATAAGAATATTTTGTTTTAGTTGGGAATTCTTACATAGGTATAAGTGATCTTTGTACCATAACGAATCATTTTGCCAGCTAAATGTATTAGACGTACTGGAATCTTGTTTTAACTTTCGAATAAGTGCCTACACTTCTTCATCATTCTTCTATTCCTCCCTTTCTTCATTTATCCAATCTGGTTGGATAATAGAAATCGCGGACAACAATGCTTCCACATCCTCATCCTTTCTTGAGAGTGCATCTACCACCACATTTTGCTTCCCCTTTTTGTAGATTATTTCAAAGTCATAACCCAACATCTTTGTGACCCATTTTTGTTGCTCTTCAGAGGATAATCTTTGTTCTAAAAATTATTTAAGGCTATCATGATCCGTTTTTATCTTGAAGTGTCTTCCCACTAGGTAGGGTCGTCATTTCTCAAGTGCATGGAGTATTGCCAACATTTCCTTCTCATAAATAGCTTTGTGTAAAAACTTTCCCTTGATTGAACAACTTTCAAAAGCAGTAGGTATTTCATCTCAACTGGCCTCTCACTAGCATTGGTTTCTTGTTCTAGGGCTAGCGGTTTATCAGGATTTGGAAGACTTGTATTATCATTAAACAAAATAAAAGAATCCATATCAGAATGGATCGAGTATATCGAAAAATTTTGGGGTTTCTCCTCACTACTCACCACATATTTCATTAGCGTTTCCCTATAAAGTCTCTTTGGTTGCCCAAAGACGGATATGGTGGTGTAAGAGAGGTTGAGTTGAAGGGATCCTTGCAATTTTTATCCCCATGATCTGGATAGCAGCATGCCATACTTTGTGGGGATGTCAGCAACTACTACGTCCATTAAGATCATTTTGTTTGGGAATTGGACTAGGGATACGCAAAGATCTTTGATTAAGCCTAGGCATTTGACCTGACTTGAATCGAATGAATACAGATCTTTATAGGGTCGGGTGACATCGAGGTTTAACTTTTCCATCACGGCTTTGGGCATGAGGTTGTGTGAGGCGCCTGAATCAAACATAGCATTGTGCAATATCTTATCGTGTATGTGCAGGCTGATATAGAAAGGCGGGACAGGTCCGAATGTTGTTTTTCCGTCCACCTCTAGCCCAAACAGTAGTTCAGGGTTGTCGTCTAGAATATTTACATCATCCCTAATTTCAGGCAATTGGAGTGATTTTTGAATTTGTTGTCTATACACAGTATGCTTAGCCAGTTCTGAGAGGGGGATGGAGATTTTAAGCTTCCCGATTTCGATTTCTAGGCTGAATGGCTTTTCTGCTGGGTTCCGGGTATTGACACTGGTGAGTTTTTCTTTCTCCGGCGTATTCTCTGTATTTCCCTTTGGAACGTCCGTATCACTATGTATGACTGTCCGCGGTATCTTCGTTCTGGGAATATTTTCAGGAATGCTCTCCAGGTCTTTTTTAGGGCGGGAAGAGTGTAGCGGTTGTTCCATAGAACCATGTGTTTCTGTTACATCTTCCACAATAGCTTGTTACGAATTTGGGACATGGTTGTCAATTGTATGACTGCTGGTGCTTTTCCCTTTAGCCTTGTTGGGCTGTTTGCCCTCCTTTGCCTTGCTGTGCGGAGACACATCGACAGTCCGTGTTCTTAGTTTGTATTGCTTATGTACCTCATATATGGCAGTGTCATACCCTTGTTTAAAGTCAAAGGACTCTCCCGATTTAGTGCGGAATTGTTCTATATTAAGGTATGGGGGGTTTTCTTCCGTGAAGGAGGATTGCTGTCCATTTTCTGAATCAACCAGGTTCATTAGCATCCCGTCTGTGGGATCAACAGATGTAGATGCCTCAGCAAAGTTCTCTTGGAAAGGAGGTCTGATGTCGTGATCCTGATTGGCCCTACCTATGTTCAAATTTTGGGTTTTTCTAAAGTTTGGGTTCCTCACGGTGTTGGGCTGTTGATTTTCCCATGAATTTTTTATCTCCACATTGTCTAATCTATCTCCCATTTTGTTCATGGAACTGATGACTGCATCAAGTTTCTGCTCATAAGAGGAGGTTTCTTCTTTGAAAGTGGTTTTTCTCTCGGATTTGGTTTTGTTTCTTTTGGCGATTAGGTTTGCTTCTACGCTTACTGCGGCATCTTGCATTTCTGCGAGGCTTTGAGGGGCTCTTTCCCTTAATTGATACGCCATCTCGGCATCAAAGCCATCTGGAAATTTGTATAAAGCAAGGTCAGGTGGAGGTCTTAAATTCGGTGGTATCGCGTTGTAAACATTGTTAAATCTGGCACAGCAATCCAGGACAGCTTCCCCAGGTCCTCTCTTGATGGATTCATATTCGGATAGTATGTGCAGGGGGTCCTTCCTTTTCTCCCATCTGTTAATGAAGGTTTGGTATAAGGCTTCCGGATTTAGTATTGAATTAGGTGGAAGTTCCCTAAACCAGGTTCTAACATCACCGGTTAGACTTTGAACAAAGATCTTCATTCTTACGCTATCATCGTCTATCTCATAACTCTCGAAATAATCCTGCATTTTCTTTGTGTGTTTTATGGCGGTGCAACAGGTTGTGCCATCAAAGTAAGTGATTTTCGATTGATATTCCTGAGGCATTGCCCTGGGATTAGCAGGTAATTGTAATGGTGCATATCTGGCCATGATGACGGGGACGAGCGGAACACCTAAAGCGAGGGGGACTATAGGAATAATCGGGGAAGAGGGAGTAACCGATGGGGTATCGATATGGGGTTGAGGTGTGGAAGAGCTACTTGGAGACGAGGGCGATGAGCCAGAGGAATTCGGGGTAGATCGGAGTAGAACTTTGACAGGGGTTGGTACAACAATTGGCTGAACTGGTTCAGGACTAACAGGGGTCTGGCAATCTTTTTTTTTGTTCCCTGATGATCTTCGGAATTAGATTAGGATTTCCAACGGCGGGCGGGTTGTTTGGGTCAGGATTTGATCGTGTATTACGTGTCATTCTCTTAGGAGACAACTTCTAATATATCTTTGAAAGATTTCTCAAAATATGCAACCACACAGGTCGACTGATCAAAATTCGGTTTCTTCCTCTGTAAGGATGCAGAGTGGTTGCATTGATTTATCTAAGGAGGTCCCCAGCGGGGTCGCCATTATGTTATCACTCAGGTTGTCCCTAGGCTCCTAATAGGGATACGGCTGAGGTAACCACAAACCAATCTTTTGATTGCAGGTTCTAGCCCACCTGCAATCAGAGAGGGCTCTCTCCTTTGGATTCAACCTTAGTTGATGATTTTAGGCTAGCTTTCTGACTTCAAGGGAATGTTGATTGTGATTGGAAGGAAGGTAGGATTCTTGAATAAAGAGGCATAGTAAGGTGTTATATGTTTCGAACCGTTTGGCATGGAGTCACAGATTGAGGCATGCGAGCGTTTTCTTAGTCACAAGGGGATACGGAGCGGGATAGCCACACAGGATACAATACTCGGTCTGCTGAAAGTACGGGATGAACATCAGGGATGAAAGGCAAAAGAGAATGATTTCATCATGCTGACAAAGAGGAGAAGTGGATGAGTGGGATCCCGGAGCAGTTAAGAATTCCTAAGACATGCACTCATATGTGGAAGACACAGGGTAAACCAGATCATTTAAGAATACAAGCTCATAACTGTTTCTGAGGAAAACATTGAAAAATGCAAAAATTGAACTTAAGGTGTAATGAAACAAATCTTAAGCTATTCTTTTTTCCTGCAATTTAGAAAGGCGGAAAGGTGATAAAAACATAAAATAAACAGGGAAGAAGAACACTTATTGGATCATGCAGAGACACAGGAATTCTGTGATCATTCCTTGGCCAAGAGAAGACATCAAGTTGTTTCGCAATCCATGCTTTCAGCAATCTTTGATTATGGAAAAATATGACAGTTACAGTGCGAGTCTTTGCTCAGAGAAAATGCTGGAAAGAAGACTGACCAAAAACTACTACCAACCAACCAACCCCTCACAATATCGCTTAGGGTGGTATTTATAAACAAAATATCGGAAAGACATCATTACAAGTGACCTTGACAGGTCCGCTTAGAACTCTTCAAAAATCTAAATGCTGCTGAATTAAATGCAAGTAAATCTTTTTGGCTGTGCTGGGGGCAGCTGGATCGGAACAGGTGACGAGGTGGCCCTTGGGGACCAGATGCGGTGCTGCTAGAGTGAATGTGCTTCGGGGCTGCAGTTCGGCTTTGATGCGAATTGAATGTGCAATTATTATGATTTGAGAGCTTCAAGTAGTTCCGCTCTGCTTCTGTGAATCTACTGGAAGATATTCAATTTTCTCTTGATTTGGGCCACTGCTCAAGATATTCTCTAATCCACTTTGCCACTACATTGATGGTTTCCACCGTCGACTGATACTCTTTGACACACTTGATGCCTACTAATTTGATCTGATACACTTTAAACCCTGTGATTGATCTGCTGCTGTCTTCAAACCAGATCCTTTGGCACAATTTGGTGATTTTTGGGCTCTTTCGGCACGCAGTGGGCTCGGGAATCAGAAGATTCCCTGAAGATTCCTCGAAATGGCCTATTTCCCGTAGCGATGCGCGAATAGCGCTTCGCGCTATTCTCGCATCGGAAACTGCCTCCGTTTCTTGATATGGAGCTCCGAAGTGTGATTTTTCTCCCTGCGCGAAGCTTTTTTTGGCTTTTCTAGCTGCTGACGTAAGCATGGCATCAGTTGTACGGTGGATGACATCAGCTGTGGGTCCCTGGTATAGCGCGACGTGGTGAGATACTGGATGTACTGCGGTGAAGAGACTCCGATGTGATATCGCGTCGACGGGGAAGGAGGGGGATCATTGGGTTGGACATTCAGCGCTTGCGACTGTCGATATGCGATATCGCGATATCGCATCGGCGGAGACGGAGAGGTGAATGGATTGGACACTCGGTGTTTGTGATCGCCGATCGCCGATTTCGTGATATCGCATCGGCGGGGGACGGATGGGCAATGTTTTGCATGAATGTGAGAGTGCGAGGTTGCGACGCGAAAACGGTTTTGAGGAGAAAAGGTAAGTAAGTGGGTGTGAAGGTCATATGAGGTTTTGGAAGGGGTCCGATTACCTCGGGGGAATTTTATACTTTGGAAGGAGTCCATCGTATTTGGGAGGTGGTTTTGGAGGTCGGGGTTCTTGCTTAGTTTCTGATAAACTAAACAATTCCCGGGAGTTTTTATGGTTATTTTTCAACCAGGGGGAGGGATATTACATAGGGGAATTTTACTTAATATTAATAAGGGGACGGGAAGAATAGGAAGCTAAATAATAATGTTGGTGGTTAATATGGAGATGGTAAGAAAGCGCTAAGTTCGGGAGAACTTAGGCTGTTATAAGGGGGTAGAACCATACTTCAGGAGAAGATATGGAACAACTTTGAGTAAATCAGATCTTTACTCAAGCCAATGTTTATGGAGATGATGAACTTAAGAGGTGTCAAGCAGATCTTGACCTCTTTTGGGGATGTTAGCTAATGATTGGAGAAAACAGAGAAGGGGAGTCAGTTATACCTCTTTTGAGCCTTTTTTCTTACAAATCTTTGATGATTATGTTCTGCATGATATGGTACCTGAAAACTTGGAACTGGTCAGCAATTCAACAGCCTCAGAGCTACCTACCCAGCCTACTTGCCTAGCATTTTTTATTCTTTTGTTTGGGGGTGCACTTAGACTTGCAAACCCATCATACATTTTTCTTTTGATGCTTTCCTATCTAGATACTACCCTTATTTCTTCTGGAGCCCAGATTAAGCTATTGGGCTCTTCTGTTTGTCTACCTATCTAAGAATCTGCCAAGATTAAACTGTTTGGACAGATTTTCAATCTCTATATTCTAAAACATGAAATTTAAACCTAGGGAGACCAAGATTAAATTGTTTGGACCTCCCTTTAACTAAAGTAGCGATACCGGGATAACTTTACAAAATTTGAAGGCAATTGAATGAACGTGAAGTAGACTTCTTCGTTTGGAAACTGTTTGAGCAAATATGGAGCATTGCAGCAAGCACAGTATGACATATTTGGCCTGTGAAATGCCAATCATGAAAAATGCATACCTGCTACAGCAGGAGCTAACAACTAACACTAGAGGGGGCTTTTCCAAAAATAATTTCATGAAGAGGAATCATGGAATAATGGAAAATTTCATATAAACGTAATCCTTAACCACTTTCCCATAGCATTGTGGCATAATTCTAAATGGGGAGCTATTTATTAGCCCAATAATTCTATTTCATGAGGGGAATGATACTAAAGCAATAACAATATCCATAATGAAAGAAGACATACAAAACATTTATTTGTATTGGGGAGGAGATAAAAATGATAATTTCAAATATTGAGTGATGTTTTGAGATAGCATATTGACCTAATTAAGATTCTTTAAGTCATGCCAAATACTATGGATTATGGGAATCCAGTGATTTCAATGTTCATGATATTTTTCTCCATACAAGGAGGATAACAATTTGATGATTATTCTTTAGGGTTTCTTAAAAATGACAATAGGATATTATTTAGAAGATTTTAGTTTAAAACCTTCTTCGTCTTCTTGAAACCAATCCTCAATGATTTTGTCATAATTCTCCCCACATGGTTTGAAAATAGTGTTTTGCTAATTATTGAGGAATTCAATGCAAAGAGGATTTTAGGAGGACTAAGCTTATAAATGGCCAAAAGGAATTTTGGTTTCTGAAAGGTTATAACATTCATGTTATGATCTTACATATTTAATTTTGGGATATCCACATGTGCTAAAATCCAAGAAATCAGATCATAATAAGGAAATATTTTATCCCTAGTAGCTATCAAGTGCAATTCTATTTTCCTAATGCCTTCCAAATGATTAATATTTGGGTGAGAATCTATTATAGATTTCAACCACTCTCTATTCCCAAAGAAATCAAATATCTCCTCCCACCTCATCATACCTTCTTTTCAAGTTTCGAAGGTGGAGTTGAAAATAAAAGATGGGTTGAGGTTATATTGCTCAAGTTCTGGATTGTCTACCTCCTTCAATTTCCCTTTTAGATGTTCTACTACTTTTCTTGTTGCAGTCAATTCTCCCTTCTTTCTCATTTTATGGCATGTAAACAAAACAAAAAAAATGAATTTCCCTTGGTTAAAATACGAAAATAAAGACCAGTATTCCTTTAATAACATGATTTTACCTAAATGCATTACTTAAAACTTAGTTTTTTCCTTCTTGTGATTCAAATTTCTCTTAAGTAGGCCTAATAATTTCAAAACAACATGCAAGCTATAAATCCATCGGGAAGTTCTAAATTTTAATAAAAATTTAGAGAATGGGTAAATTAATTGATATGACTTGATTAGTAATTTCTTATCAAGTAATCCAAGATATTTTTTCCATGAAATCAGAAAAAGAAGGGGAATTTAGTGTTAGGATAAAAGAAAATCATTTAAGAGTGGAAAAGTGAAAAAGCATGTTTGAACTGAATTTATTGGTAATCAGGAAACAATAAAAATTTGCAAAAAGTGAGGAAATAAAATACTATTTTATTGGATGGTCAGGAAGTCAGGTCGTTGAGTGGACATTTATTTATTAATGAGGATTTCTTAGTTATCACCCTAAGTACAAGGAAGTCAAGTGAGATTAAAAGGTCAGGCGAAGAATGGAGTCAAGAAGTTGGGTAGTCAAGTAGTTAGGAATCAAACATTATTAGGAGAGAACGGAAGTAAGATTGACTGCGTAGTCGGGTGATCTGGGTCATGATTCATTTTCTAATTATTTGTATAAAATTCATAATCTGACCTTTGACCTCCAACTGACTAGTTTTTCTTTTTTACAATTTTTCTTTTTTACTTTTTACGAAATAAAAGAAATTTTGATGTAGGGTCCTCATTTTTTATTTTACAAAAACCAAAAATAGGGATGTTGTAGTCCTAACAAATAAATATTATTATGAGGAGGCATCCTATCAATAGCTTTGGCGGGAGTCCATGATGGAGTAATGTTCTTCCATCATGAAGAACGATGTCTAGGAGATTGTGCCATGACCAAAGGGAAAATTAGAAGTAGGCTCACATTGGGTGTACAAGATGAAGCATGGAACATATGCAAGTATGGAGAACTACAAGGCTAGGTTTGTGGCCAAGGGCCTCTTCCATGTTGAGGGAATAGACTATGATGAGATGTTTGATCCAATGGCATTATATCCATCCATTAGGATGATTTTTGCACTTGCAACTCAAATGGTGTGGAGAATCCAGTGGATGTACACGAGGACAACATTACTCAATGGAGTGATCGAGGAAGATATTTGTATGGACCATCTAGAGGAGTTTAATAATTTCACAAGATAGATTCATGTTTATTTGTTTAATAGAGCTCTTTATCAGCTCAGGTAGGCACCAATAGCATGGTACACTCACACTGATAGCTAAATTCAAGGGTTGTGCTTCACAAAGAGTGAGGTGGATTCCAACTCGTACTACATCACAGCTGGGGGGATTTTTCTCATTCTAGTGCTTTATATTGATGATCTTATTATGGCTAGAGAAGATAGTTTAATTCAAGATTCTAAGGTGGACCTTGCAAGGGAGTTCGATATGAAGGATATGTGACTCATGCACTATTTCCTTCGATCAGAGGTTTCACAAGGTGATTGTGAGATCTTCATGGGATAGGGAAAGTACAATATAGATATCCTCTAGATATTTCATATGTAGGATTGGAGGCCCATGACCACACCCATTAGTTTCAGCATAGAAACATTTAGCTTTGGTTCTTTGGAGACATGCCCTCCCACCCCATGTTATGTAGGAACATGTTACTTCATAAATTGTTAGCATCACAATTATGGGTCAACCACACAAAATCCTTATCATCTAGTCCATTTTATAGGCTGCATGTTGATAGTATCACAACTGGTCACAAGAATTATAGGGTATGTCTGTCCTCAGATATTCGTTTTTCATGGTTATGGGTTATCCACAAACCCACACTTCTTTAAATTCCATTTGCTAAGTCGCACACTATCAGTATCATAATTGGGCATAAACATCATAGGGTATCACTATACTCAGATATTCATTCATCACAGTTATGGTTTAACCACAGAAAACCCCTCTCTTTAGTGGCTCTTCATATTCAACAAGTGATTCTTAGGAGGGAACTTCACGTGGTGGGGACCATTGCTTCTTAAGTAAGAAGGAATGATCTAAATGGAATGTGGAATCTACCCATGGTATTCATTCACCGAAGGTATTTATCCACCCATGGTATTCATCCACCCATGGAATCTACCCATTGTATTATAAGTGGCATCCACCCATGATATTGTAAGTGGCATCTATACATGGTATTCGTTCACCCATGGTATTTACCCACCCATGGAATTTACCCATGGTATTGTAAAAAGACAAAGACTATAAGTAATAAGTCACATTCTGTAAAAGATAGACTGTACACCACAATGTATCTTTTATAGTTATTATTTCTTTTAATAAAAAAAAATATCTTTTATTTTATTTATTGTGTGCTTTTTCCTTTATTTTTGGCATTTCAATTTTTCAAATCTTGGGGGCCTCAACCCCAAGATCCATTTCAATTTTTTAGATCTTGGGGGCCTCGCCCCCATGATCAGGATCATCGAGGAAGATCCATAGATCAAAAGACTACTTTATGTTATGTCTTCAACATTTGGCCAACAATTGTTTCTTGGTCCAACAAGAAGAATAGATCAACTAACTTAGTTTAGCAAAGTCTGAATACTACTGAGAAACCAAGTGCTAGAATAAAATTATTGATTTATATTAACTTGATAATTACTTGTGAACTTTTTCGGATTCTTATTACTTATGTTACGTTCTCTTTATCAATAAATTACCAAATGTTTAAAACATTAAGTTTATAATGAGACAACAAACACAATAAGCTAAGCTCCAAACTAGGGAAAAACCTCACAAGGGGAAAACAGAAACAATCCTTCTTATAGAATTAAGTCAAAATGAAATATGCAATACCCAAGACCAAGAGGAAGAACTTCCACAAAGAACCAAAACCAACCCTTCTCTATGTCACTTCCAATAAGTCAAAATCAAAACTAGTCAAAATATTCGAAATCTGGTGAAAATCACAAAAAGTTTGGATTCGCTGTGGAGGCCTAATTTCGGCCTTGAAGTAGCCTCATAAAGTTATAGGAATTCCACCTGTGAATAATTGTGGTAGAAAATGTCATTTTTCTCTATCATTTTACTTCACTCTCTCTCCTTTTACTTAAACCACATTTTATTCTCTTCTTGGCACAATAATTTATGGGTTGATGATGATGAGTGAATGAGCTTGATTTGATTTATTTATACATGTCCGTGAGGGTCATTGATTTGCCTCTAGGGCCTAATTTTCCAAGGATGGCCAACTTTGTCTCGTGATGACACTTTGACTCGAAAATAAATTTGTATTTCTTTTCTTACAAAAGCCTAAATGGGACTTAACTCAAATACATTTCTTTTGACTCAAAATAAATTCATCTTTGACTTTTTGGAATCTAAATACAATAATAGCATGCTTTGACCAAGAAATAAAATGATAATATTAAATATAATCAATGATAAAAATTACATTTTATGCATTATGAAGACCGACGCTTGTTACATTTTTTCGACATTCTGTCTTAACTAGGGAGTTGTTCATAATGACACAATAAGATACTCTTAAGCTGAAATATTCATATAAGAAACTATCCATATTTGAAAGAATCAATGATGATTTACATCATCATAACCAACATTGTCATAAATATCAAGGCCTTGAATAACAAGCTTTATCTCTCCATTAGATCTGAGCATAATGTTGGGCGACATAAATTTGGACACAATCGCCTCTCAAGTACATTCCCCATTGAGGTGTTCCTAAGGTATGACCTCCCAAGATGATTTCCTAATCTAAGTAAAAGTATGTCCTTTGGTCCATTCTTTACCAAGTTGATGCGTGATCATTCAGCCAAAGGGAAATTATTGTAAATAATAGACATAGGGGGTCATGCATTTGTGGAATTAGTTTCCTAAATTCCAAGTCAGTTTAATATTTAGGCTTTTAAGTAGATATTATCAAAATAAATAAATAAAAGTAGGAGAGCTTTTAGGCATAAAAGGAATGGATGTGGATCATTAAGTGATAAGGAAGCTTTTCTGTTTTATAACAGGGAAAAATATGGAATAAATCCTCAAGATGCTTTTTTCCATATGTATGCATTGCATGTAGAGTTTTAGAGCTTTTAGTTGAGTGATTTTAGGATTTTTTTAGATCATGCTAAGTTTTATAAACTATGAAGCCTCAAAGGCATTGGAAATCAGAGAGAGGGAGTGAGAGTGAGGATGAAGAATGAGAAGCCATGAATAGGCCATGATTTCTCTTGTAAATATTTTATTTCTTAATTAATTAGTTCAGTGATTTTGTGTGCATATGTATTGTCTGGAATCTCAGAAATTATATGGTTCGATTTATGGATTGGTGTATATTTTTCTATAATTGAGTTTTGTATTGTTAAGGCATGGTTGAATTACAGTTAAATACAGATAGCAATCTGGCCAAGAGCTCCAAACAAAATACGGTGGCTATTGAATAAAACGCCTGGTAAATAGAAGGCGACTAAGGAAATAATTTGTGTTGTGTTGAATTACAGAGATATCGTGTGAAAAACATTTTTATCTGAAGTGAAGTTATAGCGTTAAATGCTGAGATGCATCTTTATAAGCACATTGGTGAAAGATTCTGGGTTTTGCAGGGTTGACCTTGCATCAGGTGGTATCAGAGCGGGAATGTTTTGTTGAAGATGTTTGTTTTTTTTTTTAGAACTGAAGTGTGGTGAATCGTTGAAATAAAGATCATATTTTTAAATTTGATGTGCAAGCATACACAAATGCAGTGAACAGGATTGCAGAAATGGAAAGAGGACAAGATCATGCAAGATCTTAAAGGTGTGATGATTTTTTGATCTGAACTTTATGATTGAAGTTTATGGTTGAAGAGAAGGTGGCAGAACCTGGCATTCAGTTGAAGGTTGGATAGGGAGGACAATTGCAGTGTCCTGGAGAAGAAAAGTGAGTTGAAGAGATAGCCTAGAGAGAGCAGAGGAGTGCTCAAGAGGTTCCAGAGGCAGTGAACCACTTACTTACCAAAAGACTAGATCCAGAGGGAAGGATTGGTGAGGTAAGTTGCAGCAAGAGAAATTGTTGTTGCAGAGGCTAGTACAACTCATGGTGAGTGAGAAACTCATGAGGAAGCAGTCTACCAGAGGCAGAGGAAGTTTTTCTAGAGGAGGAAGAGGTTCAGAGAAATGCCATAGAGATGAGATGACTACAGGAGTTAGAGAAAGAAAGATTGCAGAAATAAAGGCACAGTTGCAGGTACTAGAAGAATGGCTACAAGAGCAGGAAAAGCAGAAAGGAAAATGGATCTTTCCACTGAAGGGAAAGAGAGTGATTTGGCGACAATTGCAGAGGAGGTTGAGGCAAATTCTGATTGCCTTGCTGAAAAAGGGACTTAGAGTTCTTGCGCCAGAAATGAAATTTAAATATTCCACATCCAGATCTGATCAAACAGAAGTGCTGAAGAAAGCAGTCAAGACTAAAAAGTCTTGCAATTTTAAAACTGATGAGTTGTGTGTGTTTTCAGGTGCAGAGGAGGTTTCCATTGATGAAACAGAGGAGAAGATCATTGATGATTTCTTGAATTACTGGGCAGATCCAGATCAACTGGATAATGTGAACTCTTGTGTTTGTATAGCTGAAAATTGTGATGTGATTACAGGTGTTGAGAAGGATGTGCAATCTTGTGAAATTGTTACAGCACAAGAGGAAGTTCTTGTGGATGTTGAAGAAGAGAACCAGTCTGTAGCACGGATAAGTGAAGCAACATTTGAGTCTGTTAAACTTAGTGATTTTGTGCAAACTGAAAGTTTATATGTGAATGCAGGTGACGATGATATGCTTCAGCGATGCTACAGAGAAATTTCATTGTTAGAATACTGGTTGGAGAATCCAGAGTATGACAGGGAGATTGCAGAGGAAAGAGTCAAGTGCAGTGAACAAGAGGGAAAAGTTGCAGATGAAATTATAGGTGACAAGTAAAGGAATGTTGTAGAGGGACAAGAAGTTTGGGAGGCAGCAACATCCATAGTGGCAGCTAGAGCAACATCTGGGGAAACATTTATGGTGGCAGCTGAGACAATAGTGATAGCAGCAGAAGAGGCACTGAAGCCTTATATTTTTTATTCTAACAATTGTTTTGTGAGTACAGGTTCTATTTAAGATGCTGGAGAAAATCTGTTAGACAGAGAAATTGAAGTGATGAGGCGGATGATGATGAAGGAATCCCGGAAGACACCAGCAACAATGAAACAAAGGAGAAGCAGCAAAAGGAAGATAGCAAAAGATTGCAAGAGTGGAGCAAGTGGAGCAAGGCAGCATAAGATATGGAGACCTGGAGAAAAGCATAAGATATGGAGACGTGGAGAAAAGCAGCAAGCAATCGCAGATGAGGACTTGCAGAACAAAGTGTGGGATCTAGGCAAACATAGATTTGAACACATGATCTGGAGATCATGAAATTTTTCTACCTTGGGAGTCTAATGCAGGAGCATTCAGCCAAAGGGAAATTATTGTAAATAATAGACATAGGGGGTCATGCATTTGTGGAATTAGTTTCCTAAATTATTGTAATGGAATTATTTTCCTAAATTCCAAGTCAGTTTAATATTTAGGCTTTTAAGTAGATATTCTCAAAATAAATAAATAAAACTAGGAGAACTTTTAGGCATAAAAGGAATGGATGTGGATCATTAAGTGATAAGGAAGCTTTTCTATTTTATAAGAGAGAAAAAGATGAAATAAAGCCTCAAGATGCATTTTGCCATATGTATGCATTGCATGTAGAGTTTTAGAGCTTTTAGTTGAGTGATTTTAGGATTTTTTTAGATCATGCTAAGCTTTATAAATTATGAAGCCTCAAAGGCATTGAAAATCAGAGAGAGGGAGTGAGAGTGAGGATGAAGAATGAGAATCCATAAATAGGCCATGATTTCTCTTGTAAATATTTTATTTCTTAATTAATTAGTTCAGTGATTTTGTGTGCATATGTATTGTCTGGAATCTCAGAAATTATATGGTTCTATTTATGGATTGGTGTATATTTTTCTATAATTGAGTTTTGTATTGTTGAGGCATGGTTGAATTACAGTTAAATGCAGATAATAATCTGGCCAAGAGCTCCAAACAAAATACGGTGGCTATTGAATAAAACGCCTGGTAAATAGAAGGCGACTAAGGAAATAATTTGTGTTGTGTTGAATTACAGAGATATCATGTGAAAAACATTTTTATATGAAGTGAAGTTATAGCGTTAAATGCTGAGATGCATGTTTATAAGCACATTGGTGAAATATTCTGCATTTTGCAGGGTTGACCTTGCATCACAAGTCCATGTATCCAACTTAGAATATTAATTCTAGTCAATCACATTACACAACTCAAGAATGTATTTCCCTCATTCCTACCTAATCCACCATTCTCAAAGCTAGTCCCTTTACTATGCTTACAGTTGTTAGCCTTGGCCATAGTATATGACAAATGTAGGATATAGTATCCACCCCCACTCCCTCTCAACCAGGGAGGAGATATGCACTATCCCTAAAGTAGGGAGAAAATAACCACAAGCCAAATCTTGTCAAAGATAACCATCCTTCTTCACAGAAAGAAACATAATCAACGTATCACCTATCTACTTCATCCATGGAGACATATTGTTATTTTATAACTTCATCATGCATATTTTTCTTGAATCAGAAGATAATTCCATCTTCCTAGTTCTCTTCTAATCTTCACATAGCCTTGATCATAAATCAAATATAACATGTCATCAAGAAGTCCATCAAACATTTTTCTTCATAATTGATTGTATCAACTTGCACAACACCTGCCTCTATAGTGGAGAGGAATATTCCAAGTATCCTTCTAGAATACCATACCATGTTTCAATTATCAATAGTATATTTTCTTATTATCAATACTACTAAGTCAATTAATGTATTCTCAAATCTCAACTTTCAAGTTGTAAGATCCTTCATTTAAATTTCTACTTCTAACTCTCTTTGAAGTTGACATAGGTTCATTTGCATTATCTAGCTTCACATTGCTTCAAGAATTTCCATTAAATTCCTAGTGGAAATTTCCATCAGTAGTATAAAAATTTAGCTTTTGTCAATGATGTGATTGAATATTCAAACCAATCAACTTGCTAGACCAAAACCTTTCAGTGATGTTGGCATATATTTGTAGACTATCAAACAACCTTCTTTAGAATAAGTATATTTCGACTGTCGGCCAAACTATCTAGAAGTAAAGTTTTCTACCAACATGCAGAGTGTTTTCTTTCATACTCCTTCTAAAGATAATGTCCATAAGTCCACCTTGAATATGATTTGACTCCTGATAGCAAGAACTTCTATCATTACGAGACTTCCTTTACACAATAAGAGTAACAATGTTTTATTTTAGGTAAGAGAAACTTCCTTTTGAAACTAGTTTCCATATTTTCCTTTGAATGATTATCTTTAATATATAATCTTGAATTTCCTACTATTTATATAGATAATTTTTACCATGTTCCTTTAATCCTCTAGGCTCCCATCTCTTTTGTTAAAATCTAGGTTTGTTTTTTAAATCCTTGGTCTTGATCGCACTCCTTGATTTGTTATTATCTTCACTAGTACTAGAAATAAATATCATGCTTGAAAGAATCTTTATGATGTTGTACAACAACCTCGATTGTTGTTATGTTCTAATACTCTTCTAGTATTTTACTTCTAAGTAACACAATTACTTCTTCTAAGTCATCATGGTGAGATTAAATTCTTTGACGGTACAATGACTATAGAATATTGTGACATCTGGAATAATATGTAGAAAATTTTTGATGGCCCAATATCTTCTAGGTTGTATGCTCCTTCTTAAAATAGACCGTCACAAATTAAAAATTTTTAATTCCAAAAGACAATTTTATAATTCAAATGTAACTGCAATTGTTATTCTAACTGTCATCCTCTAATAAGAAATGAAAACAAACTTGCATACAAACCTGACACCTACCAAATTATTCAATATTTTAGGTCCTTGTTGTCTTTTGTCTTTGATTCATTTTCAGATTCGTCATCTTGTAGTGCATGTTATTCATTTCCTTCCTTACTTTTTTTGCCTCACTTATCCTTGGAGTACGAGTTCTTACGACCATCTCCTTTTATGTGTCCATGTTCAGGGCAAACAAAACATCTAACCTTGTACATATCCTTGTTTCCATGAGACTTGTTGTTGTTGTTGTGTTTGTGATGAGATCCAATCTTTATACATTTCCTAAACTTCTTCTTTAATTTGATAACAAATGCTTGAAAATTTTCTTTATATGGTTCAGTATTGTCTTTTTCCTTCAACCTGGTTTCTTTTGGGACACATAGAGACCAAATTTCTTCAAAATATGGAGTATATTTTCTTGTATAGATTCCACTGTCAAAACCATTCCAAGCTAGAGGTATAGCATTGATTATTGAAGTTATTAATTCAAAATAATATATGGTTTGTCAAAGCCTGTGAAATGGATCCTTTATCTTTAATGCTTATAGAAAATATGAAGCCACATGTTCGCGCTTTAAAACTCTAGTTCCATAGAGTTGATTGCTTAGAGATATTTTTTGACTTGTAGTACTGAGAGCATATAGCTTCACCAATTTATAGTAGAATTATTTGGATGTAGATAGATATGAAACATATGAGATAATATGGAATTTGATAGACTCAAATATAATTATTTAAGCTCTAATTTATCCCTTCTTGTATTTTACCATTTCTTGAATAGCATTTTAATCTAGTCGTGAAATAATGGCTTCAAAAAAATTCGTGACTTTGTTTTCTTTGAGAATAGGACCGATTCTATCCTCCAATGGCTTGTAATTGGATGTAGCATAAATTTTATTTATTTTCTTACTAATGGAATTCATTTATCTAGGAGGATTAGACATACATTTTATTAGCCTAAACTTACTTAAGAATGAAACACTTGTTGTAAGAGTGTCTTCAAGAATGCCGATAAGAGGAGTAGAGAATTGATGAGTGAGCGAGAACTAGATGATATTTCAAAAGTCCATCAAAAATGTCTTTGAGAGAGATATAAATAATAATATAAGGGTGTCTTCAACAAAGAGATTATTAATCCTTTCTTGTTTGGAGAGATGGTTGTTCCAATATTGTTTTCAAATATGACAAGAAGTAGTGATATTCATGTTTCCTTAAAATCACCTTAGTTTTGATACCATGTAGAGAAACCAAGTGTTAGAGGAAAATGATTGATATCTATTAACTTGATAAATACTTGTGAATGGTTGCTATCTTATTATTGCTTATATTATGTCCTCTTCATCAAGAAATTACCAAATTTTCAAAACATGAATATTATAGATAGAGAAAGAACAAAAGGAGTTAGGCTACAAGGTAGGGAAAAACCCCACAAAGCGAAAAGCCTAAATAATCTTTCTTCTAGAATCAAATAAAAATATGACATCCAAGGCCCAAGACAAATACCAAGACTACCACAAAGAACAAAAATTAGCCCTCCCCCAAGTGACCTCCAACAAGTCAAAGTCAACAAAATTCAATGTTATTTAAAATATCCTAAATATGGTCAAAATCATAGAAAGTTTGGATATGTAGTGAAAGCCGAATTGTTTCCCTGTAGTAGCCTTGAAAAAACATAGGAATTTCACACTTGTGAACATAATTAGGGAGAAAAATTGAAATTTGTCTCTCTTCCTTCACTTTATATTTCTCCTTTGAGTTCTGTTGTTTTTTCTTCTCTTCTTCACATAAATTGATGTCTTTATGATGACAAGTTAACAAAGTTGAGTTGAATTATTTGTACAGGTCGAGGAGAGTCAAATAACTACCTCTAGGGCTAAGTTTTCCAAGGAGAGCCAACTTAGTCTTGTGATGACAGTTTGACTAAAAAAACAGGCTTCCTTTTTTCTTACAAAAGTTCAAATGGGACTTGACTCAAAAACATTTCTTTTGACTCATAATAAATCATTCCTTGAATCTTTTGACTCTAAAAGCATCAAGAACATGTTTTTAACAAGAAATAAAATACAAATAACAATAATGAATATAATAAATGATAAAAATTACATTTTATTAGATTATGAAGATTGACAATGGTTACATTTTTTAATAAATACATGGCTACTAGTTTGGCAGCATGTGAAGCTATCTGGATGAGGAAGTACCTTGAGGGCTCTTTAGACTCTAGATGGAGACTATTGTGATACATTGTGATAATAAGAGTTTCATTGAGATCTTTGGTAATCTAGTGTTTCATGATCACTCCAAGCATGTGAAGGTCAGGTATCATAATCTCAAAATTGTGTGCAAAAAGGTATAGTGAAGCTAGCGTACATTCCAACAAAGGAGAATACAACAAATATCTTGAAAACGGAATTAGAAATAGTTGGTTTCATCTATTTCATAGATATGTTTGGAGCTATATAAAATCCATTCCTTGCTGGGGCGGTGTTGAAAATGTAGCATGGAAGGTCTTCTGGCTTATGACTTAGCCAAAAATACCATGATTTTGTCTTTCTCTTAACATGATTGAAAGCTCATGAGTCAAGATTTAGATATGATGACTCATTTATAGTTTACTGCAATAATCATCAATGTTGCATTCATAGATTTGGAGCTTTATTTAAGTGTATTCCTTATCAATTTTACCATACAACAAGTTGGTGGTTACAAACTTAGCTAGAATGAGTTAGTCTTTAGTCTTCATTGAAGGAAAAATGAGTTAATACTCTAAGTGTTTATTGAAAACATAATCAGTTAGACTCTTATTTAACTCATATAAGAACTCAACTTCTAAATTATGTTGGGTCTCCTTGCATGGATAAAATTTTACTTGTAAAGAGAAGGATGAAGGCACAATTCTACACAATATTTGTGAGATCATTCTTTGTTTGTGGATGTGCCTTCTTGAAGAGAAAGTGTGCATGAGTTTATGAGGAGATTTATGCTAAGGAATACGAAAAAACTTTCATAAATAAATACACGTCTAGTGTGCTAGAAAATAATATATCTGGTGCACAAGGAAATATGCCTAAGTGTGAAAGGAAATAGGGGTTGTGGGTGCAAAAATATCAATGAGCAGGATCAAGTTTTTGTAGGGAAATTCGATGTAAGTTTAGCATGAGAAAAGGTGTGTTCTTAGAGAGATGGGTTTCTTTGCAATATATCCAATTTCTTGAGAACTATCAATAATATTTCACAACGAAGAAAGAAGGTTTTCCCGTATGGGTTTCTTGGGTAATGAAGTGTGTCAATTTGTGTATGTGTTTTTATCTCTGCTATTTTATTATGCTTCTTATAAGTTGTTAAGAAACTTTGTATCTTGGTGAAACTAAATTTGGTTTCAATAGCACTAGAAAAATAAGAAGAGAAGAACAAATAAGTGAAACTGACAGTCCCCAGGTGAAGAGGCCTTGAAGTTTCGGATGGCACTCAATCAATTCATTTAATTCATAAATCAATCAATACAAGTCTTATATAATGGCATATATTTAGGGAGATGAAACAACCTGCTAGAAATAGGAGCTAATTCCTAATTGTAAACAAAATCATAACTATTATCATTTCTCTAGTGTTTTCTAAGTTGCCCCCTTAATGGAGAAAGGCTTTATTTCCACACCTAACATATCCCTAAACAATTCTAATTTTATCTTCCCAAGGGGTTTAACGAAAATGTCCGCAACCATTTTCACAAGTATTACAATATTCAATAAAAATATCCTTAGAATTTATCTTCTCTCTAATTAAATGAAACTGAGAATGAACATGCTTTTCCTTGCATGAAATATTGGATAATTTTCCAACTTGATTGAGCCCTCGTTGTCATGCTTGATCACTGTAACCTTGTTTTCTTCTTCTCCAACATCCGAAAGAACTCACCTTAGCCAAAGAACTTCACAAGTTATTTCACAAAAATATTTATATTATGCCTCTTTAGATGACAAATATACAATAGGTTGTTTCCTTATACTCCATGAAACAAACCCAGATCCAATACTCAATGCATAACCTATTGTAGATCTTCTATCATCTATATTACTGGCCCATTCTAAATCTAGGTAACTTGTCAAGTCAACATCAAATGGATCAATATATTTAAGACCAAAATGAATTGTTCCTTTGAGATACATGAGAACTCCTACTAGTACTCTCTAATGGATTTCTAGAGGTCTCACCATAAATTGATTGAATACACTAACATAATATGTTAAATCAATTCTGGTTGTAGTAAGATAATTCAAGCTTCCTACAAGTTGTTTATATAATGTACCATATACCTCCTTTGATCCATCATCAAAATTCAGTTTCACATTATACTGGATTCGAATAAAAGAATATTTTCACTAACCAATATTAAACATCTTAAGTACTTCTCTGACATAGTTACCCTGAGTAAAAAAAGTTTTGCCTACATCTATCTACACTTTAAGAACTACACAGTAATCTAACTCACCAAGATATTTCATCTAAAATACTTGTGACATCTGAACCTTAATTTCCTCAATTAGTTAACTGAATTTCTTGTAATAATTAAGTCATCAACATGCAAATAAATAAGTACTACATGCCCCTTTGAATTGAATTGGTATACATATTTGGATTGCTTAGACTCCTCATAAAACCTTATTGAAGAAATAAAGAATATATATTTTCATACCATGACCTAGGTGCTTGATTTAGCCCATACAAAGCTTTATTTAATCTAAAAATTAAGTGTTCCTACCCTTTTTTCACAAACCCTTTAGGTTGTGTCAAATACACATCCTCCTTTAAATTACAATTCAAAAAAATATATCTTACATCTAACTGGTGAACATTCCAATGGTACGTTGTACTTAATGCAATTAAAAACCTAAGAGTATTTAGTTTAGCTACATGCGAAAAAAAATTGCATAATAAATACCCTCGTTTTGTGAGTACCCTTTGTCCACCAATCTAGCTTTATATTTATCCATGCTTCTTGTTGAAAAGTGTAACTAGGTTCAGTCTTCATAATCACACGTAATTGTGACTTTTGTAAATTATGTAATAAAGGAAATAAAATTATTTTTGTATGCCTTGCTTCATGGCATTCATGAGAAAGGGATTTTACTTTTTAGTGGCTCCCATTGAAATATTTAGGACTTATCATCAATTAAAATATTCAATGTTATGTACGAAGAGCTCTTATTGTGCACGAGTCAATGTATATGAATATGTCTAGATAGGCCTCCAATGAAAAAAAACTTCCCATCATCTTCTACGTTAGTCTACAAAATGTGTGGAAGGTATCATGTTGGATCACATCAATAGACACATCCATTATTAATGTTATGTCAGCTTATACATGGGAAAAACTATATAATGGGGCACAGCTCTCACATTTCAAAGGGGACACATTTATTTCACACTCTAAATTCGTTTTGAACTGGGACATCATATAATTCATATCATCTTATTTTTGGTAGCAGGATTTAGTTCGAAGTTTCAAGATCATACTTTATGGAGAATGGATTTGTATTCCTTCTGAATAATCATTACAGTGACAGAATAGTTTATCTCTATATACACCATAGTTCACAAGTTCAGATTCTTCAATGGTAAATTTCGGAAATCCACTCTGGTTTTTGGTGATGAGGATCACTGGAGCATCTCTATGATTTAGATGTGATAATAGAGCTTGGTCTATTATATAGAGGAATATATTGGGTGTCTAAAGGAATTCAAATCTCTATTTAGTTTGTGTTTCAATAACACCAAAGAAGATGAGACAATTCGTAGGGTACCATAGTCATACATTTCTATATTATTGTAGGACATGACAGTTATGGAACGATTTTGATATGATAGTGATGTGAAGATCAGGGGAGGTTAGAAGCTAAGGATTATCATGGAAATAAAATACAGTCAAGAGATAATTTTCTTTGTGCTGGAGTGGCTAATAGTTCAAGGGTTCCTTGTCTTTGTCTCTATAAGAATGATTTGTACGTGTATCTTCCCAAAGAGTGAGAGTTTGGCCTTGATTATAGCCTACACACTACGTCTCTTGTGTTTATGTTTTGCATTGTTACTATTTGATGGAGAATTAATATAATAAATCTAACAATAATAATATTCCTAATCTAAGAGTAAAGGTTCACAAGTAGTCACTAATGGAGGTTAAATCCCTAAGCTATGCCCTAGATTTCTCAATTTGGTATTAGAGAGTAAGGTGATGAATTCAAAGGAGTACTTGAATCAAAGAGACATCAATGATTGAGTTTCAGGAGGGAATCAAATAAGTTGAAGGTTATCAAAGAAAAACATCAACATCTACATTGAAGAATTAATCTACATCAACGATAGCAGTCTACAACAACCAATGCTTTTTTTCTATAGTATATAAAAGTCCAAAAGCCCCATTAATTGTTTTGAAGGGAAGATAACTCAAAGGGATTTAAATATGAATATCACATCATCTTGGAGAAATTCAAAACCCTAGAATCATTTCTGATCTACACTATAAGAGAAATCGAAGTATATTGATGGTGAGAAGGCATTATCATCATATTCAAGATTATAAAAAAAGCAAGCATCCTCTCCTTGTCCTTGAATAAGTTCATCCAAGGAATCAAAAAATCATCCTCATCAAAAGAAGAAACATTCTCTATTGAAGGAAGGCATTTTCATTTGGAAGAAGATCATCCAAGAGGGAACACTAATACATCTTCTTCAACCATTGTCAAAGTGATCATGTAGAAGAGTTTATCTTCACTTGTCAAGTATGTATATTTCACTCTTTAATTAAATTTGGTAGATTGAATTAATTTTTGCAAGGAGATCTATAAGTTTGTCAGGTCAACAAAATTTCTTCCATGAAAAAGTAGGATAGACATAGTCCTCCAAGAAGTTGAAGTCATTGAACATACCAAAATGTCTCCTCTGAATTCATGGAAATGAATACTTATGAAAGATCCCCTCATATAGAAATATTGGAGACATCAAAGAGATGCATATGAGAAACTCATTGTTTGAAGGTTAGATAAATAAGGTCACATGAATTAGATCTAATCTAAACCAAAATTAAAGGTATCAAAGAATGAATGATTATCTTCATAGGATCTCCACTAAAAGTTCTCGGAGAGAGAATAAAATAATCATATTTGATCTATAATGCACCAACTGGAAAACAAGGTAATTGATATCCATGAGGATACAAAAGTTACCTCATTCTACAACTTGTGATTTCAATGAAAGATAGATGAACACAAGTTCGGGGAAAAAGTGTTGAAGGTTAAGAGCTCAAACATTTATTGCAAGGAAAGGAAGTTTGGAAATTTATCATTCTCGAAAAGAAAGGAAGAGCATAGCTAAGATTTAAGCTATGGATACAAACACTGTGAACATTACACGAAACATTTCCCTTAGCTTAAGAAGGAAAATAACAATAAGAATAAACAATAAGAACATTTCATCGAAGAAGTGGAGGAGGATGAAAGAATAAACTCCAAGGAAGAGAATCATTAGACGAAAGAGATTGTGATATCACCATAGGGAAACATGGAGGACCACTAGAACAATATATATGGTAGTAAACAATGAAAGATATAGATCTTGGTTACCTCATTGAAACATCATACATCATTTTCAAAGGGAAACATATGCTAAATAAGGATATGTGAGATGGAATCCTCACTAAATGATTCACCGATCTAGAAAGGAAGCAAGTGCTTCATCATAAACTCCAACCTATGGAGTTCTTGGGATGATGGGATGATGACATGAGATATGAAGTAAATCAAGGGATTGAAGATATTTTCAGTCAAGGAAGTTGCTGAAAGAAGCCTAGATGAACTAAAGGTAAATAAGGTATGCTTGTATTTAATGGTGTATGGTTGCTGGTAACAAGGATCACTACCTCTATTTTGAGAAGCATGATCAAATGAAATTAATATCCTCCTATGAAAGAATGTCAAAATTCATTATCTGCACTAGATGAAATTTAACATAATATGTCCTTATATGAAGTATGAGGTGGTTGAATATGATTGAAGAACACTGATTTGAAACCCTTCAGAATGAAGTGTGTGAAAATATAGGAAGAGATCATGATAATACGCAGTGAAGAAGGAAGGCATTTAACATCTAAAGTCCAAGAATATTTGATTAGTAGATCTTCCATAAGGATGTGAAGACTCTGATGGATGTCAAAAAAATATAGGGACCCTTGAAAATGAATATATGTGGGAGATATCTCAATCTACATACAGGATGCTATACCCACAAGAAGATGTCATGGTGAAATATCACCACCAAGGTAAATTCGATTTGAAGTGCGCATTTATTATTTTTGAACCAACATCTAGTTAGGCTTATGTAGCACTGTCAAAGGGAAGACCTGTGAATTACATCCAAGCATACCATATAGAAGGATGTAATCTCCTTCCAGAAATATGGTATGAGAGAAGAAGGACATCAAGTAAAGCTAGATGGAAAATATATTGGATCACTTTCTGATGAGTTGAGGACATGACTAACTCATGAATAAAGTGGTGGATGATCTATTCCCTATAAATTTTGAAGTTCCCAAAAGTTGAAGACTCCTTAAAGAAATTCCTGACATCAAAGAAATAATCCCTTCATGCACATGATTCTTTTATGATCTCTACATGAAGAGATGCTATATGTTCTCGGTTAAGAGGAAGCCTGAGAAGAAGTTTCTAACTTGGAAGAAACTCGTACATTCCTTTGTCATAGGAATGAGTACATTCCTTTAATGGAATAAAACATCCTAGTTTGAAAAGGAGAGATAGAAGCGTTGTTCTATTCTTCACATAGGAAGACTAAATGGAATATTTTGTAATCATTTGGGATCCAATTCTCTTAGCAACTGAGATAGGACATCCCATGAAATAGTAGTCATGGATGATCGGTATTCTTTTGGGACTAGGGAGTCCAAGAAAAGGATAGTCCTTATGGAGTATATATTGAGATATTCAGGGTGTGGTATGTTCCTAGGTAGACAATGATGAGTATGTCTATAAATCATTGGTCTCACCAACATTATGCTATGATCTTGCAGAGAGATAAAGTTGTTAGTCAAGGCATTTCTATATAACAATGCTGGTTGATATGATGTTATACGAATGAGTAACAAATCCAAATTTCTCTTATGATAAACTATTCATATTGACAATGACCAAGTACAATTATTAATACCTCCCTAGTTAAGAGGGAGCATTTAAAATTGTAACTAGGTTCAGTCTTCATAATGACATGTAATTGTGAATTTTGTAAGTGATTTAATAAAGGAAATGCAATTATTTTTCTATGCCTTGCTTCATGGGTTGCATGAGCAAGAGATTTTGATTTTTAGTGGCTCCTATTGGGATATTTAGGATTTATCATCAAGTGAAAGAGTTAATGTCATGTATGAAGAGATATTCTTGAGCATGATTTAATGTATATGAATACGTCTAGATAGCCCTCCAACAACAAGAACTTGCCATCATATACTACACTAACCTACAAACTGTGTGGAAGATCTCATCTCTGGTCACATCAATAGAAACATCCATTTGTAGTGTCATGTCTTCTTAATATATGGGAAAGAGTACTATATATACGAATCTAGGCTACTCACATTTAAAAAGAGAACAATAATTCACATCTCTAAAATTTTGGTGAACTCGGACATAGGAAGAATTTAGATCATCTATATTTCGATAGAGGCTACAATTGGAAGTTTACAAGATCATAGTTCTATAGTGAAGGGAATTTAGATCCCTATTGAATGGAGATTACATTGGCAACAAAGATTCATCTATGTATGTACCACACTTACAACTTTATATTCTTTTATGATCAACAAATTTTAGAAATCCTCATTGAGTTTTTGGTGATGAGGATCACTGGAGAATCTCTATGATTTAGATGTGATAATATAGCTTGGGCTATTAGATAGAGGAATATATTGGGTGTCTAAAGGAATTCATATCTCTATTTAGTTTGTGTTTCAATAGCACCAAAGAAGATGAGACAGTTCGTAAGGTACCATACTCATACATTTCTATATTATCGTAGGACATGACAGTTATGGAAGGATATTGATATGATAGTGATGGGAAGATGCAAAGAAGGTTGGAGTGAAGGAAGAATCATGAAGAAGATAAGACAGACAAGAGAAGGAATGTCCTCGTCTTGGAGTGGCTAATAGGTCAAGGGTCTTGGTCTTAGTATTCGTGAATTTGAATCTTTATAAGAATAATTTGTTCAAGATTTCCTCTCAAAGAGTGAGAGGCTTTGGCCCTCTCTTATAGCCTACATGATGTGTCTCTTATCTATTTTATGATCATGCATTAGTTACTAGTTGATGAAGAAGAATACCAATAATCTAAGAAGAATGAGATCCTAATCTAAAGAAGTACAAGGAATTCACAAGTAGTGAGTAATGGAAAAGAAATATCCTACAAATGTTTAGCCCATTGAAAGCTTTGTTTAATATGCAAATTAAATGTCCCTTCCCTTTTTCACAAACCCTTAATGTTGTGTCAAATACATCTCCTCTTTTAAATCACAATTCAGATTTTTTCTTATATCTAACTGGTGAAAATTCCAACTGTAATTTGTATGTAATGCAATTAACAACCTAATAGTATTCATTTTAGCTACAAGTGCAAACATTTCTGCATAATAAATACCCTACTTTTGTGAGTATCATCTTTCCACCAATGAAGCTTTATATTTATCTATCCTTCCCTCTACTAACTTGGGTTTTTATAACCATATACCTCCTATGGGCTCCTTTTGGTTAGGGCATTCACTCAATTCCTAGGTTTTATTTTTAATTATAGATTCATATTCTACCTCCATAGCTTTTCTCCACTATTCATGTTCATTAGCTTCATCAAAACTCATGGATTCTATGATATTAAACACTAGTTGTTGGCTCTCGTTTTTTATCCAATTTTGATTAAGAAAACATAATTAATTCTTATAGTATCCATCCATTTTCCATCACATCCACTTCATTTTGATGTATTTTATGCATATTTAGGTATTTAAATCTAATTTTGCAATTATTAGAAGTTTTTATGAAAAATGAATTTCAAGTGCAATTTTTGGACATAATCAGAAATTCCATAATAGTTATAAGGATGTCATATTTGTGGGACACCTAGGCATAGGCTGGAGACATTTATGGAAAGCTTGGGAACTAGGACTAAACAAAGTCCAATTGGTTCAGTGACACCAAGCTAAATCAAGCCCAGTCAAAGTTGGCTAGGTAAGACAAGTCATTCAAAAAATCCCTAGGAAATAGGGTAGTCTTATGATTTCATGGGATTTTCCATCTTTCTACTCATAGGTTGGATAAATTTTAATTAAATAGGTGGATATGGATATATATAATTTTTAGAGATACTTTAGATTAATTTGTTTCATTATCTTCTATTTAAGCCAAGACTATTGAAGGCTTAAGAAGGTAGAATTTATGTAATCTGATTTTGAAACTCTTTGAATGCTGAAATTTAATTGAATAACCTATTTCATTTCAATTTGTTGTTCATGCTTGGTTGATTTACTGAAGTTGTTGTAGCTGATATTTCTTCAAGTGTACAAGGCAATGGCAGAGGGCCCCATACCAAGCTAAGTGCACTTGTTGGTTAAATTTTCATAGTTTTCATAAATTATTTCTTGTTTCAAATTATTTAGATCTGTGATGATTGATGAATGGATATTGGTTAAATTTTAATCTACATATGAATGGACACAGGTTTTAAGTTAAATTCACCTTCTATTTGATCTTTAACTAGAAGTGAATTTCATTCTCCTTTTCTTATTTGAAGTTATTTCTGCATTTTTGGTTTGAAGCAAGAATTGTGGAGAAGGACAACATGGTCCTGCTTAGTTAGGAGCCTCTTCTTTTAAATCTTCTGCATCATAACCCATTGCTAATTATTTCTTTTTCATTTCTCTTCATGAAAGTAGTATTGTAAGGAAGGACAATGTGGTTTTCCTAAGTTAGGAGCCTCATCCCTCACATATTACATAAGTGAATCAGAAATTACTTAATTAGATTTTATATTTGTAATATGCATTTCTTTCAATCTTTATATTTCATCTTATAAGATTGACTACCATTGGAATCCATAGAATTTTGACATGCTTCTAAGTTCTACAAACCCATATTGATAATTAAATACTTGTGTTAATTTGCATAGTAAATTGACCCAACATTTTGGCATCGTTGTCGATGAAACATACTTCGATATAGTCAATTAGGACGATTGTTTATAAAAGACATGAAACAAAACACTTTTCATTATAGTTATTTATGTTTATACATAGGAATTAGAAAAGTAGATTCCCAAAACAAACCCCCTCCCCCCACAAAAAAAAAAATATTAAAATAAAATAAATAACTACAAAATGCAGTTTCAAGACAAGATCTCAAAATTATGTTAAAGAAATCATTTAGAGAAGAAGGATATGCCACCACAATACTATTCTCAAGTCCTTGTCCTCAATTTAGAATGCTCATTAGGGATGAATCTCCATGTCAAAGGATATAAGAGCAACAAAAAATCCATGAAGATGATCAATGGGAAGAGAATCTAGAACATTCTTCTAGTTATCTTTGTGAGGAGGTGAATGAGTCATAGATCACATGCAATTAAGATTAAACATTAGAGCCAGAAATAGAAGAATTTCTAACATGTATATCACAAGATACCTTGTGCATGCAAGATTTTTAACAAGTACCACAAGAAGAGTTTTTTCTATGACAATTAATGAGAGCCAAGCAAACAAATATCATCTTAAAACTTGGTTTCAAATAGTCATTAGGTCACAATACTACATTTTTCAACATTGTTTCTCATCAAATCTTTATGATGAGATGCATTTTCATGTCCAAACATAAATTAAAGTATATATTTTCAAATTTGGATGTGAGTTTACTTATGATCTTGTTACGAAGATTTTTGCATTGGAAATTCTCTTATACTTGAGAGAATGACTTATTTTTCTACAATAGAGTAGGATAGAATAACGTAAATAAAGAGATAGAACTATTTGACAATAAGACTTTTGGTTTAAATTCTCATGAATAAAATTTCACATCATTGTTCAATACTCATTTGAAAGGATTACATGGCAAAATATAGTAAGAATAATCCTATTTTGGGTAAGAATATAGGATCATTTTGAAATCATGTCTTTTTTTAAATATCTCTTGAAATTTAATTTTTGAATCCATTTTGAAATTTTCAATCACAAATAAAAATGTGATCAAAATCAAAACTAGGCCCCAAGTGAAATGTTGAGGACAATGTTAGTACAACCTTGATTTTATGTGTTTATGGAAACATTTTTACCTAAAATTCATAGGGAAGATAGCCCTTGGAATATAGTTTCTAAATCAATTTGAATCACCTGAATCAGGTATGATATAAGAAAGTTATGCTTAAAATAGTAAATGCTTCTCGAACAATTTGCATGGTGACAATTCTAGGTCTTGAATGTTCATTGGCATATTTAACATACCAAATCATATTATTATAAAAACTTGTTTATCGGAGATAAATATTCAAGTATATATTAATACACAATTTTAATCATCTCATTTGGAGGTAAAAATTAAAAATTTATGCCAAATTTAGGGATTGCATGTCTTCAAATCATCATAGTAAAACTTTTCCTCCTAGGTCTATTCATCACTAATTTATTGATATTAAAGCTAATGATTTTTTAAAAAATGTTTCTAATGGAGAGAAAAGAATTAATATAATTTAATCTCCAAGTGGAATCACATCAATCTAATCTTTAAAAAAAACGTTACATTTCAAATAGTGACTGTTAGTCTAGTCAAAAAATTCACAAGCAACTCTATCAAACATGGTACTCCTTATAATTTTGACCATATCATTTTAAACCATTTTGAAAACCTATTTATATTGGAGGTATCCATATGAACTCACTTCAACTTGGATTTGGAAACACTCTAATTGGACATAAAACTAAGATTTTGTGAGCAAAGTACTGCTAGGAGGTTTAGGTTGGCCACCATTCCTCAAGGGGTAAACAAATGCATTTTATTTGTATATCATATTTGGACATGTTTTATAGGCATTGAATTTAATGAATTACATATTTCTTGGAATAAGAGAGACTATACACCTCCCTTCCTCCATCGTCTAGTATTATATTGTAGGCAAGTGTTATGTTTTTGCAGGTCCCCGAAAGATTTAAAGAGTGAACTCCATGGATGAATGACTTTTTAAAGTCAAAATTCATATTTCAGAATATCAATACAAATTTTCAAATAAAAGAAAAGTGAAAATTCACCTGATTTTGAGTTCGTCCAATGAAACTCAAACTCTTGAAGCTTGGCTTTAGTTACTGACCAACAACACCAATCACTCTACAACATGGTTGAGATCGAGGAAAAATACATGAAGCTAATAATCAAAAGAAGAAGTAAAGTTTTGTACCATGTCAGGTCACATCAATTTCCAAAGAAGTCTTTCACAAGCCATATTGTTCATGATTTCATCCATCGTCCATATTACATGTTAAGCTCCATAATCATGCATGTTGACGTCAAGTATTAATATCTATCCATCCATTTGTAGATCATGATTTCAACTTATGATACTTTCATGAGCTTGTCATAATTCCCTACTTCATTACACCCCAAAAAAGAAAAGAAAAGAATAATAAAAAAAGAAAATCAATAATAATAAAGGAGTTTGGTTGTGAAAATCCATGAAAGTGGCACAATACAAACTCGAATTCATATGGGAAAACCATCTTGTTTGGCCAATATGAATTCTCTATTTCTTTTACTTCTACTTCATTTTGATTTTGTAGAAATAATCCTTCAAGAAATGCAAGAGTTGAGGACAAGTCTCAAGCCCAGCAAAGGGGGAAGTTTGCAATAAAACCATGTGAATAATTGAGCAATTGAATGGCAAAAGGAACTTCAAATACATGCAAGAACGGACTTGATACATCAGTGAAAATATTGTGCAGAAGGGATCTAATACACCATTAGAATATGATTATGCAGAAGGGACCTAAACAACATCAATATTTAAAGGTCATGAATCAATGGTGGATGCGAAAACATGAAGTAGAAATAAGTCTATATTGCAATCTATCCTAGAAGAACCATCAAAGAAATTATCAACTATCATTTGGCCAGAAGACATCGTCAAATACTTTGTGGTAATACAAGTACAGTAAGTGAAATTTTACTCTTAAAATTTCAATTTTTTTTAAATATTCTAGATCTTGTTAAGATTAATTTAATACTTGATATGCATATTTTACCTACATTTCACTACCTTCATTATTCTACCACTATATTCCTATTCTTATTCATTATATTCATTTCCATATCCATTATTCCACCCACTTAATTATCATTCCACATACCAAATTTCATTTCAAATTCCATATACCATGTCACATCAACCCTAATTTTCTTAAACATAAGAATAAACAATGAAAGGCTCAAATATCAAATTCTTGTTGGACCTACAAAAGGAAAAATGTTTAGTGTCAAAAGGTTAGCATCATAAAAAAATAGTTTTAAATATGATCATGTTAGGGTCATTTTAAAAGTAAATTAAAAATAATAAAAAACACATATTATGAAATGATACAAGTCATAAGAAATCGAAATAATGAACTTCAATGAGACATAACCAAAGCACATAATAAAAAACAATGATGCAACACAATACAAAATCAAATGATTCAATGAAACACAAATAATTAAACGAAATAAAAAGGTATGAAATGTTTCCTATGGTGGGAATAATGCATTTTGAATGGATAAGAAGGTAAGTTATAATGAATTTCGTTGGGCATGAGGCTATGTAATTAGACCATGATGCATTTCAATGGCCATGACAATCAAACCATGATGCATTTCAATGGGCAGAACAACCAAACCATGCTACATTTCAATGGGCACAAGATGGAGCATAATATGTTTTGGTGGGCATGCAATGGTATGGTAGTATGGGTATATGGCGACATAAGTAGAACAACATATATGGTTATGGTGATGAGACAAGCCTGAACACCATGGAGGAAAGACAGTAAGGGAAGTGTTTTCAACCAAACACACGGAAACAAAGGTATGTATTCAAACGATGACCTAGAGGATAAACAGTCAAAATCCTGAAATGCCTCAAACAAAACATACAACCACTATAAACTATGCTATTGCTTACTATTACTTTGTAACCAAACAAATTTTCCCACCATCATAGCTGAAATTTGGACAGGTTGAGGTGTCGAAAGTTGTGCATGCATGCGCACACATACAACCCTCTTGTGGATGAAGATATGAGGAGGAAAACAAAAATGGAAGAGGAGAAAGGAATCCGCAAATAAGAACCTCAACTGAGGAAGCAACGCATAATATATAAGCAAGCTGCGAAAAGAAGAAGGCACTGGTTCAAAGAAATAGGTGAGCGAAATTCTCTCAATGTTAACAGTACTCCACGAGACTCCAAAAATTCCATGAAAGAAGGTAAGAGATCACCTCCAACTATTAATGGATTTCAAGGAAAAAAACTCGTGTTAAGAATTGCATTGTGTCCTATTAAAAAGGAGCTAAAACTTCAGTTAAACAACCCGAGTTATTGCCACCATTAAACACGTACTTTCCATTAATTTAATGAACAAATCCTTGCAAATATCAAAGGAAATTTTTTAAATTGGCACTGTCTAAATAGAGGAACTCAAATATATCTCAGAGATATTACAAAACCACTTCCAGATAAGGTAATCTCTCAACTTCCTCATCCGTAGTGATGGTCTTGTGGTTGTTATTTTCGATTTTGATTTTGAAAACATAACTCTTCTTATTTTTAACAGAATGGGTATATTTCATTACATTCATATATGGTTGTCTGGGAAAATTCATTTCATTTATATATAGAGTGAGAATTTTCCAAACCAAGAAGGGGTATTGATGAATTTTGGCAAAAACAGAGATTGCATTATAAGTTAAGGAGGAATACAAAGATGATCAATATGTTTTTGTATACACAGAGCAATGTTTTCATGGATTTTGAAAAGGCAGTGAACACATTTCATGATTTATTTGATGAATGTTGACGTATATACAGTGAGCTATTCTTTGAAAATTTTTGCACACAGTGAGCTTAGATCATTGTAGCATGACTACATGGTGATTTTGTCTTGAAGAGAGGAGAAATAATGTGATAATTCGAAGAACAAAAAGACACTGTGACATATATATATATATATATATATATATATTATATATATATATATTATAATATATATATATAGTATATATATATATATTATTATTCTATACAATCATTCAAAAACAGAATTCTACATCAGTGTTAGAGCATTTTTTTTTTTTAATTTTGATGAAACAAGATAGAATATAAGAATAGATTAATAAAAATGTTTATATGTTTTTATAACTTTATATTATCAAGATTTTTTGTTTGCGAAGCAGTAATTCATTTTTTTGAAGATTGGTTTCATCTCTTTGTCAAGGGCATCAGAAAAGAAGTAAGAAGGATATTGGAGAATAATTTCACAAAAGAAATTGATTTCAAATTTAATGACCATGAAATTTTATTTTGTATAGAAATGCATTTTGATTTTTAAGAAGGCACTATTTTTCGTTTCCTTTTTTGAGAAAATTAAATTGAAATTTGAAAAATGAAAACATGGGTTTTCTTCAAAATGAACCCAAATAGGCTCCAGTCGGGCATTTTTCTCCAATTCGTTGTTATTTGGGATATTATCTTGGTTCTTTCAACCCTCATTTTTAGATTATGTGGAGTATTTGAGTTTAGTTAAGAATCAAGGTCAAAATTGATTTAAATTGGTTGTTAGTGAAAATTCCAAGTCCAAGTTACAATTACATGGTTTTAAAATTTGAAGACTCCAATTATCTAATTGACAACATACCCATGTTTGTTGGTGGCAGCATAATCAAAGTCTGAATTAACATATGTCTGGTGGTAGCGTAGGTTCAAGATTAGAGTTCCATGTGTAAGATTGGAATTAAAAAAATTCAAGTACAGGACCCGAGTTTCATTACTATTTACAAAAAATTGACAAAATAAAGCTCGTGCACGATGGTGTCAAGCGGTATTGGTGAGTGGACAATAGTGTATAAATTATGAATGAATTTTTTTAAGTGTTAGTTGGCAGAGAAAAGGAAGGAGAAAAAGGACATGAGGGCATCAGTATCCTTTTACAAGCAACCCAATAGGAAGCTTCATCTCCAGGGGTCAGATCCATAGGTAAATCAACAGGTCAGTTAGCATATAGTGATAAAATATCAAAGAAATGGAGGAGACAAGCATGCAAACATGCTTGAACATCAACAAGGGGGAGATGTTGGCGCTCATTTTTGGTTGAATTTTGCTTAACAAAACATACTTAATTATTATATTTTCCATCATTTTCCATCACATCCACCTCATTTTGATGTATTTTATGCATATTTAGGTATTTAAATTTAATTTTGCATTTTTTTGAAGTTTTTATAAAAATTGAATTTCAAGTGCAATTTTTGGAGAGAATTAGAAATTCTGGTAATAGATATAAGGATATCATATTTGCAGGACACCTGGGCATGAGCTAGATACATATATGGAAATATTAGGAACTAGGACTAGAATAACTCCAATTGGTTCGGTCAAACCAAGCTAAATAAGGCCTAGTCAAAGCTAGTCAAATAAGACCAGTCATTTAGAAAATCCCTAGGAAATAGGGTAGTTTTATGCTTTCATGGGATTTTCCATCTTTTTAGTGATAGGTTTAATAAATTTAACTTGGCTAGGTGGATATGGATAGATATAATAACCAGATATACTAAAGATTAGTTTGTTTCATGATCTTTTATTTAAGCCAAGACTATTGAAGGCTTAAGAAGGTAGAATTTATGTAATCTGATTTTGAGACTCTTTGAAGACTGAAAGTTAATTGAAGAACTTGTTTCATTTCAATTTGTTGTTCATGCTTGGCCTATTTACTGAAGTTGTTGTGGCTGATATTTCTTCAAGGGTAGAGGGCCCCCACACCAAGCTAAGTGCACTTCTTGGTTAAATTTTCATAGTTTTCATCAATTAGTTCTTGTTTCAAATTTATTTATATGTGTGATGATTGATGACCGGATATTAGTTTAATTATAATCTACATAGGAAGGGACACACAGGAATTTTATTTAAATTCCCCTTCTATTTGATCTTGAACTAAAAGTGAATTTCATTCTCCTTTTCTTATTTGAAGTTATTTCTGCATTTTTGGTGTGAAGCAAGAATTGTTAAGAAGGACAACCTGGTCCTTGTTAGTTAGGAGCCTCTTATTTTAAATCTTCTACGTCATAATCTATTGTTATTTAGTTCTTTTGTATTTCTCTTCATTAAAGTAGTATTGTAAGGAAGGACAACCTCGTTCTTCTAAGTTAAAAGCCTCATCCCTTACATATTACATAAGTGAATTGGAAATTACTTAATTAGATTTTATATTTGTAATATGCATTTCTTTCAATCTTTATATTTCATCTTCTAACATTGACTACCATTGGAATCCATAGACTTTGGACATGCTTCTAAGTTTTACAAACCTGGATTGGTAATTAAATACTTGTGTTAATTTACATAGTAAATTGACCCAACACTTGTCATGAGAATATAGTCCTTATACATCTCAGGTAGTCAAATATTTTGATTATATCTCCCTCTCACTTCATTAATTTCGCCTCTCTTCTTCAAAAGTACTTCTCCACTTCTGATTGGGCTTTGGTTGCTGGTGATGTCCGCATCGTTGGATTCTTACGCAATCTTTTGTTTATCACTGTCTTTTTCTTTTGCTCCTACTTTATTGTCTTCAACTTCAGGAAGAATTTGCAATCTTTCATAATTTTTATCCTTGTTTCCTTCACCTTCCTTCTCATGGAAAGTCACGTCTCTACTCGCAAATACTCTGTGAGTAGATGGATCAAACATTTTAAATTATTTAAAATTTTAACAATATGATACAAAAATATATATGATACCTTTAGCATCAAGTTTATTTATTTTCTCCTTTTGAATATGTGAAAAGGCCTTACACCAAAATATCCTCAATTGATGAACTGTTGGTTTAAAAGCATGCAAGGCTTTTAATGGAGTATTAAAATCAAGATACCTTGTTGGAATTTTATTCTTTAAATAAGTAGTAGTAGTAATGGCTTCTTCTATACAATAATTTGAGAGGTCCCTACCATTCATCATACTGCATGCACACTCCACCAATGTCATGCTTTTCCTTTTTGCAACACTATTCTAGTATGGAGTGTAGGGTACTATGAATTGATGCATTATTCCATGATCCTTGCAATACTTGATGAAATTCCCCTATCTGTATTCCCCCTTTGATCTCAATGGAGGATACTTACAAACTTCAATGTCTTCTTATCTTCCATGATTTTGAATTCTTTTAAATACTCAAAAACATCATTCTTTTTCCTGAGGATGTACACCCAATTGTACCTTGTACAATGATCAATAAAAAATAGAAAATAATAGGCTCCTCCTAGGGATCTGGTCTCGACAGGTCCACAAACATTAGAATGCACAAGTTATAATACACGTCTTCTTCTCCTATCATAATTAGAGGGGAATTCATTTATGTGAATTTTTCCTAATGCACAACCTTAACAAGAAACATATTCATTCTTTAACATAGGGAGTCCTTCAACCATAATTTGTGTCTGTATAAATAATAAATCATGATATCTGATGTGACCATACCTCTGATTCGAAAGACTTTTTAATGACATATTTGTAGAAGTCAATGCTTCATGAATGCTTCCAGTAGCATCAAGCTTGTATAGGCCTCCATCTTTGACTCGTGAAGCAACACATTTCTAGTGATCTAGTAAATATTTCACTAAGAAAAATGTTTTGAAGAATTCAACCTTCAAGCTATAATCTGTAATTGTAGACATAGATATCATTTTTTGTTGATTCCAGGCATGTACATAACATTACGAATGTTCTTGACATTTCCATTTTGAAATGTTACAGGAATATCCCCACATCCCTTAATGTGGTATGGGTGATCATCTCCAATATAAATATCACCATCATTCCATATCTCCTTAAAGTTCTCACACCATCTCCTTCTACATGTCATATGAATCAAATCTCCACAGTCCACAAAAAATGTATTCGCATCATCAATTTCAACAGACCACGCATCATTAGACACAAATAGCTTGATATTTTTGAGATTAGAATTCAAGGTGCCTCCTACAAAATATCTTCAACCTATTCTTTGTTTATGCCTAGATTCAACAATTGTCTTCTTATAACAATATTTGTCAAGATTACCACTTCTACCATAGTAAAATCATTTTAGTATAGATGATATACCTTGATTTTGTAGAAATTCTGTTCTGCAAATTCTCTAAAAGTCTACCTCTAAGATCACATAGAAAATATGATTGTAGATTAACCCAATAATGCAATATACCAAAGAAAAATACTATAATCTACTTATATTATCAATTTGCAAAAGCTGAAAGACTGAGCAAGATCAAGTTGAACACATATAATCAGAAGATGAAGAATCAATGAACATGAGACACAGAAAATACTCAGGGTGTTATGCTCTTAACCTACAAATGATACCCAAATATAGAATATGCGAAGAAAAGATACCCAGAACACAGAATATGCGAAGAAAATATACCCATAACAGAAAATAGCAATGATTTTATTATTCAGAGAGTAATGTTCACCTGCCTCTTCGAGGGGGCAACCTCCAATAGAGTAGAGCTCGATTACAAAATAAGACATGATGCTCCTCGCAGGGAGTCTCTATCCTTTATATATGGCTCATACATGCAATACCACGGGCCAATA
>APFE030634604.1:56811-83216 GCA_000404065.3 Pinus taeda | reverse complement strand
TCTTCAAGGTCTTAGGTTGAGGCCATTCCTGCATTGCCTGGATCTTTTTGGGGTCCACCTTGACACCTTCACACCCCACAATGTGGCCCAAATACTCTACTTCTACCATGCCAAACGAACACTTGGACATCTTGACAAATAATTTATTGTTGCGGAGTAGTTGCAAGAGTAGATCTACATGCTGAAGATGTGCGGCCCAAGTGCAACTATAGATGAGGATGTCATTGAAGAAGACAAGGAAAAATTTCCTGAGATATGGTTTGAGAATGTGGTTCATAAGGCTCTGAAAAGTAGAGGGGTCATTACAAAGACCAAATGGCATGACCAGGAATTCATAGTGGCCTTCATGAGTTCTGAAAGCAGTCTTGGGGATGTCGACTTCCTTCATACGAATTTGGTGGTAGCCTGAGCGAAGATCCAGCTTCGTGAAATATTGAGCCCCATTGAGTTCATCCAGCAAATCATCAACCACCGGGATGGGAAATTTATCTTTGCCTGTCAACTTATTGAGGGCCCTGAGGTCAGGACACATCTGCCACTCCCCATCTTTCTTGAGCACCATGACCACTAGAGATGAATAAGGATTGATGCTGGGACGAATGACACCGACTTCCAAAATTTCCTTGTTTATTTTTTCTATTTCATTCTTTTGGGTGAATGGATATATGTATGGGTGCACATTTGGGGGTTGGGCCCTTGGAACCAAGGTGATGCTATGATCATGTTCCCCTCGCGAGGGTGGAAGCCCTTGAGGCTTGTCAAAGACCAGTAGATGGTGATTTAAAATCTGTTGCATCTCAGGATGAATTGGCGACGGATTGGTTTCGACTACCTGGATGGCATTAAATTGGGCTACAACTCCATGATTTCCCTTTTTTAACAATTTTTCCATCCTTTGCAAGCTGATGATAGAGGGGCTCCCGCCTGGAGTCCACGGAGGGTATGTGTGTGGTTGTTATGCTTAAAACTCATATACAACTCTTGGAAATCCATTGTGATTGGCCCAAGAGTGCGGAACCATTCAACGCGAGGACAATGTCCAACCCCCATGTGTATGGCAAACATGTGGGTTTTCAACTGATAATCCCCCATTTGAAGTTTGACATTTTCACAACGGCCTTCACATTTCATTGTGCCTCCATCCGCAATTTGAACTTGGAAGTTAGAAATTGCTCGTACAAAACAATTTACTATTTCTGCTACTTTTTGATGGATGAAATTATGTGTACTTCCACTATCAATCAAGACTACGATTGGGCGATGTTCAATAAACCCTCTGATTTTGAGAGTTTGAGGGGAAGAAATCCCTGCCAAAGCATGCAACGAAATAATGGGTTCGTCAGAGACATTGTCCTATTGGTTGTCCTCCTCTAGCGGCTCATGTTCCTCCAGTGGTGGATCTTCTTCTGTTGAGCTGTAGTCAGTGGCATCAATTTGAAAAAAATTGGGCTCCTTGCATTTATGACCTAGGGAGTATTTTTCATCACAGTAGTAACATAGGCCTTGCTTTCTCCTTTCTGTCATTTCCGCCGGTGACACCTTTTGGACCTTAAGTATTTGAGTCGTGTTGTGAGCCTGTGGAGGGCGACCTTTAGCGGAGAAATTTGGGCGACTGTATTGGGCTGCTAATGCACGTTCCACGTTACGAGCTACCTTGCAAGCCTCCGTCCATGAGGGAGGGTGGTGCAGTAGGACTTGGGCTTTAATAGCTTCTTTAAGACTGCTGATAAAACATTCCATGTAAAACGCATCCGAGAGACCCCAAGTACGGAAGGCTAAGGCTTCAAAAGGTGTAATATATTCCTCCAGTGTGCCAGTCTGTCAGAGCTTAGTAAGACGAACCAAAAAAGAGGATTCCTAGTCAAAGCGGTCTTGAAGAGCTTTTGTAAATTGGTTCCAAGTCCTAAAAGCTCCACTGCGACGTTGATGCCATTCCCACCATTGCCACCTTTCATTGTGCAGGTACATGCTCCCCAACATAAGCTGAGTTACATCATCTAAGATGAAATTTAATTTGAAATACGGCTCCATTTGTGCTATCCATGCCGATGGGTGAGAACCATCAAAATTATGCATATCTAACTTGGGAGGTCGCTGACTGGGTTGTGGGAGGGTGTGCCAGACGTGAGGAAAGTGGCTAGACTCACCTTCATGGTATCCATTGCCATTAGACTCCTCCTCATGGGCTTGCTCCTTGTCCTTTGGGATTATTTGCTGGATCTAGATACATAATCCATTAACCAGACTATGGAGGGAGTGCATGGTTTCTTCAAGTTTGTCCATCCTTTCAATGGCCATCGCTTGAGCTCTAGCTGCTACCATACACCAACCTGATGAAAAATGTGGACCGCCAAAAAACAATTTTCACTAATAATTGAATGATACCACCACGCTCTGCTCGTCGTTCTGATTCTGATGGGCTAGATCACCAATAAGCGCCCCGCAAGATCTCAGACTTTTTTTATTTTTTTTTTCAGAAAACTCCTAATAGAGTTTTACTCCTTCCTGATCAATACTGCAGTTGTCAAATCCTCAAAATGACAATGCGGCCAAAAGTCCTGCGAAAATTATACCCTGGTACAGGAACCCTTCTCCACAACTTCGACCTAGTGGATCTGAGAGATCTAAATGGCGGATCTGGCAGCAGGATAGACTGCTGCTGCGGATCTGCTGGATCTTAATAGATCTGAATGACTGATTTCTTCTGCGGCTGCACTCCTTTGCACCAACGGATCTGGAATAGATGATGTGTTATCCCCCAATAGAAAAGGGAACTATGGTCTTGATGAGTTTCAGGTGCTACAGATCGCGATATACATAAGGGTCTGGCAGTAGTACTCGGCCCAATGTTTCAGGGCTCTAACTAAGGAGGATTGACTGTAACCTTAGCCGTACAACCTGACCACCCTATCGTACGGGCGAGTAATCTCTCTGAGTGTTGTTCTCGGTGTACTGCAGCCACAAGACGGTCGATGGTTTATCTATGGAGAGGTTTCAAGGGAGCCTAGGGGGCTTCCTATATACCCAGAGGGTGCGTGGAAGACAGTCCGTGCGCGGCTCTGTCTATTGCGCTACTACTCGAAGGGGTACCCACAGGGGTTACAAGGGAGTCCAACAAACATGACCACCTCTTTCATTTCCTACGTGCATGTCTGCCCAAATCCGCAGGTTTATGCGCTCAACGACAGATCCCGTGATTTAAAGACGCCGGAACACGTCTCGAGCCGAAATTTTTTTTTGCTAAGAAAGGGAGATCCCACCGGCCCTAGAAAGTGCTCTGATACCACTTGTTATGCTCTTAACCTGCAAATGATACCCAAATATAGAATATGCGAAGAAATGATACCCAGAACACAGAATATGCGAAGAAAAGATACCCAAAACATAGAATAGCAATGATTTTATTATTCAGAGAGTAATGTTCACTTGCCTCTTCGAGGGGGCAACCTCCAATAGAGCAGAGCTCGATTACAAAATAAAACACGATGCTCCTCGCAGGGAGTCTCTATCCTTTATATATGACTCATAAATGCAATACCACGGGCCAATACCATGGTATTACTAATACCATCTATCTAATACTACGGCCCATTTGCATCTAACTGTGGTTCCGTTATTAATTGTAGATTAACCACTTACAATTATTAATATGGGATTTATTGACTCTTGACTATGACGTGGTCCCATTACATAGATAAGGGGGTTAGGGTGGGACCCTAACACAGGGGAAACCCTCAACTAAAAACCCCACTAGTTGTATTATCATACAAGGTTGAAAAACATCAGAACTATACAAATCGTTAGCTCTCACAACTAACCAACTCTCAGTGCAATCCTCCTAGATTCTCACAGGAAAACTTGGCTTCTCACAATCCTTCTCCTCTTCCCTCTAAGATCCTGTTTCCTTGTGCAGTTTCTCCTAGGTGATCTTCTTATTACTAAGTGGAACACTAATCTCTCACATTGATCTCACACCTTGTCAGAATTGTGTAATCCTCAAGGAACCTTACCTTGACTGCATGCATGAGTTTCCTTTATAGGAAAGAACATGCAACTAATAGTACATTGTCCTTGACATTTAACTCAACCCAGTCTTTCTCAGAATAGACATGCTTGAGTTTCTAATGAGGTAATCTTCTTATCTAGATTACACTCGTTGAGTGATTGCATGCATCTACTGACTGATAATGCACAATTAGTTCCTCAAATAGTTTGGAGCTAATTTTACTGGACTTAACTCAGTAAATTCAGTTAACTAATTACTACTCAAATATAACTCAATCTTATCTCCTTAATTTAAGACTTGTTTCCTTAATTTAAGGGATAACTCCTACATGAATTCAGCAAGACTTCTAACTTGAATTTCTCCAACTAATTAATCCATAATGAATTTATTAATTATTTCCATGCAGCTTGTGAGACCAAACTCAAATTTTATTTCACAATTTTAATTCAAGGAAAAATTAAAATTGGAATATTTTGGATTTTATTTTTATTATTTCTTGTAGGTACTTTCAACGCTGCCTCTCAACAAGAAAGGAATTCAACTCGATCCTAATCGTGAACCTTTGGAATGTTATGCATGCAACACCTCTCTCAAGTGTTGTTGCTCCAACAACTCCAGAAACAAAAAAAACATCCAACATGAATCAATATGATGCATCTGTCATCAAAGACTTTCATTGCTATTGCCTCTGTCAACTAAAAACTTTGCACTTCTACTGACTCAACCTTTCTGAACTATTTTCAATCTTGTTTAGTATCTGACTGCTCTGGCCTCTGTCACTTTGGTCTCTCACTGCATCAATCCCACTGATTCCTCTTGCTACTATGTACTTTGGGCACCCATAGCAAGGCACGATCCATGAGATAAAACTTCCCAATGGACCCTGACGAATTTTAGCCTTCATGGGACTATCACTCCACATCACCCCACATCACACTTGGAGGTATGGCTACATGTGATCCCTCTACCCACTTCTCCAATTGTGGCTCCTTCATAATTATCTGAGACTTCTTCTAGGACTGCATCTTGAGAGGTAATTTACTCTCCCTCCCAACCACTAAGTCTCTAACATTTTCCTTGCTCCTCAAGGCTTTGCATGCATCTTGAACCTCAAGATCATACAGTTTCTTAACTCGTGAATTGATCTAATTAACTTGTCTTGTGTTCATGTGTCTAAGGAAAACCTTTCCCTTACTGAAGACAACATCATAGAATTTTTCCTCTAACATCATGACCGATATCAAGTCCTGCTTCAGTCTAGGTACATACTTCACATATGTCAAGGTGATAGGAGGTTCATGCTCCCTCTTAAAAGAAACTTTGTCCAATCTTGAAACACTATACCTTCCATCGTCACCCATCTCGATGAACATCTTGAGGTCTTTTTCCTACAAGGAACTGAATAAACCTTTATCATTGGTCATGTCGAATGAGGAACCACTATCAAGATACCAAACAGAACCCATCATCGATGACAGGATGGACGTGATGAGAGTAAAATCCATTTTGAACTAAGAGGCTAATGCCTCAACTTTCAATCCATCTGAGGATCCCTTCATGGAATTCCTCGATGGGCAATTAGTTGCATAATGCCCCATCTCAATTGAAGTATGATATGAATTTGATTTGCACCTGCGACCCCGAGAAACAAACTTTAAATCGTCTTCTCAGTATACTGTTCACAACTCCGATAAACTTGGCTTCGATACCATGTATAAATTTCTCTATAGATCAGCTAGCTTCGATACCATGTAGAAATTATGCAAATTCTCTACAAATATAGCTCTGAGATCATGTAGAAAATATGATTGTAAATTAACCTAATACTGTAATATACCAAAGAAAAATACTATAATCTACTTCTACTATCAATTTGTGGAAGTTTAAATATTGAACAAGATCAAGCTAAACAAATATAACCAAAAGAGGAAGAGTTAATGAACATGAAACACAAAAAATACTCAGGGGAAAACCTCAGCTAAGAACCCCACTATGTGTATAATCATACAAGGTGGAAATAGATCAAAATTATACAAAGCCTTTACTTTCACAACTAGCCAGCTCTTAGTAGAATCCTCCTCAATGCTCATAGGAAAACATGGCATCTCACAAGCCTTCTGCTCTGCCCTCCAAGTTCTTATTTCCTTGCACCATTTCTCCTAGGTGATCATCTTGTTACCAAGTGGATCGCTGATCTCTCACAATGATCTCACACCTTGTGAGAACTGTGTAATCCTCAAGGAAGTTTACCTTGAATACATGCATGAGTTTCCTTTATAGGAAAACACATGCAACTGATAATACACTATCCTTGACATTTATCTCAACTCGATCTTTCTCAGAATACACATGCATGAGTTTCTGATCAGGGAATCTTCAGTTATCTAGAGTACACTCGTTGAGTGCATGCATGCATCAACTAACTAATAACTCACAATTAGTTCCTCAAACAGTTTGGAACTAATTTAACTGGACTTAACTTAGTAAACTGAGTTAACTACTTACTACTCAAATATAACTCAATCTTATCTCCTTAATTTGAGAGACAACTCTTGCATCACTTCATAAAGAATTATAAATTTAATGTCTCCAACCAATTAATCCATAATGAATTGATTAATTATTTCCAAGCAGCTAGTGAGACTAAATTCGATTTTTAATTCACAATTTTAATTCAAGGACAAATTAAAATTGGAATATTTTGGATTCTATTTTTATCATTTCTTGTTGCTATTTTCAAGAGATTTAGTTTTGGAAATGGCCTTTTATGAGATGAGATTCCACCTTTCTTTGATCCTCATTATTTCCCTTTGAATAATTTCTTCTTCACCAAAAGTTGCAAATCTAGAATCTGAGGATTCAAGTTCTTGCACCTCTTGTCTTCCTCCAATAGTATTCTTGTCAATTCCTCAAATTTTGGAATTTTCTCCTCTGTTGCAAGACATATAATAAAATCTCGTAGTCCTATGAAATTCCATTTAAAGTGATTTTCACAATATCAATAACATGTAGTGATTCACCTATATCTTCTAAATTATCTTTTAAATCTTTAATTTTGGAAATAAGGGCACTAACAGATTCATTCTCTTCCGTCTTAATATACCAGATTCCACTATTTAAAAAAATAACTAGATTTGTGTTCTAAGCTTCATAAAACTCCTTGAATGTGTTGTAGATCACGTTGAACGTGTGATAATGATGAATATAATGGAATACATTATCTTTAACAAACGTCCTTAATAATACCTTTGCCTTATCCTCCCACTTCTTAGAGTCGTGAATCAATGTAGCGACTGAGCATGGACCGGGTTTTGTGTCGTCCACATGGGATTCACTCAATCAACCTCTGTCATATGATGTGTATTCATGGCATACTAAACAATACCCCTAACTTGAATACATATTGGAAAATACCTATAAAAATCCCATTATCTAATCCCCTACCAATATAAACCAATACACAATCCAAATATAAAAAACCCCTACTTTCATTATATATTATAAGAATCTAATTTTTCATTAACATTTTTTATACTTGTTTATATTTTCTCATTAACTTTGAGCTCGACTTTTTGTACCTCTCAATATAAAAACCATTTACCCCCTAATACATGCTCAATATATTATGCCATTTTGTCCTCAATATATATCCCCCAATATGAACCCACGTGGTATGGTATTTCTCCCGTAGTGAATCCCCCATGGCTTATTCTCCCTTTGTGATGGTTGAAGTGACATAACCTTCTAACCATGTTTGTAACTTGAATTTCCATTTGGCAAAGTTTGTGCCATCCAATTTATTTGTTTCTTTCAGGTATGTCTCTGGTAGTGGGTTCGCCATCTTCTCCCAATAACTCAAAATAAATCCAATTATGAATTTATAAATAGGCGTTACTTTAAAAAAATATCAAATCCCTTTCAAGAAAGTCCAAAGATGTGCTCTATTTTTTAAAAAAATAATATAAAAATCCTTTTTTAAGAAAATAGCCCCTTCAGATGGATGCTCAAAACAAAACTATTTTTAAGGCTACAGAAAGCCCCCCCTTTTTTTAAATAGCGCCTTTCACATGCGCACACCAAACTAAAACAAGGCTTGTTGTTTGTATTAAGAAACCCTTTAAAAAAATCTTTAAAGATTTTGTTCCAACATTACCCTTTGATGACCCAAAATTCAATTCCAAATTTTTTTTTTTTTTACATCAAAGTGCAAAGAGGGAGCATTGGTCAAACAAGCAAAAAATTGGGTTCACCATTCTTCACCATCGTATAGATGCAATGGAACAAATCCTTCGGTGAGAGCTCTGATCTAGCAAAGTCATATGAAATGACACATTACCTCACCTGAGAGATCCGATACAAAAAATTTTGTAGGAGTATGGTGGACTTCCTCTCAGATGTAGGAGTATGGTTAACCTTTAGCATAGCCCGACCTCTGGTTCCCTCATGTGCATTTACTCCATGTGTCTCCACACTCATCCACCTTTATTTTACACTCAGTCAAGTTACCATAGACTATATATTACTCCACACTCAACGTTGACTCCACTTGTTATCATAGATTGTGCATTATCCCTCATTACCACATTGATTTATAGTCACTGCTCCACATTGCCCACATCAATCTACCTTTTACCATCCTTGAATTCGTATGCCGATATAATGGAGGCTCCAATGGTCATGGCCACCAAGAGAACATGCAACAAAGGGAAGAAAAAGAAATATATTCGACCCTTGTCATGGACTCTACCAACAAGCAAGAGTGATACCACGAACAATATAATAGGGATCAGCAGTGATCTCCAATTTTCCACTCACGAACCTTGACTTCCTTTAACATTGTCGACAAATGCACCTTATATGATTCTTGGTGGATATCCACACAAAACTGAGAGATACATGCTAGTGCTGATGATCACATAGTTGATAAGTCATCTCTCTCAGCACCCACACTATCATGCTTCTATCTTAGTGGTAGTCTTTCAATAGCACATAGGTAGGTGTGGCACCTGTTAGGTTCCTATACCAATAGGTTTCATTTTTCATGATTGACTATGGAAGTGCCAGATATGTTCATTCTTGCATGCTACAGAGGTTCCATATTTTGTATACAGACAAAGAAAATTAAAAAATGTAAAGAGGGTATGCCTTAAAAGAATAATCAAAAGGCAAGAAAATGTTAGTCAGAAGAAAAAGAGTTAAAATGAACCCAAAACCAAGAGACCAAGAAAGTGGCCAGTTAAGATGCCACTGCTATCTTATTTTGCAAGTTCACAATGTGAAGACACTGCTGCTTATCACACTTGATTGATGGCCCAACAGTTCAATCTGGACCATTCCATATTTAAATTTGTTGTTGTAGAAGAGAGAAAGAATATCTGTCCAAACAGTTCAAGCTTCGCAGATGAGTAGATAGGTAGAGAAATTAAGGAGCCCAACTGCTTAATTTAGGCCCTTGAAAGAGATAAGGGTACATTTAGATAGGAGGGTAGTCAAAAGAAAAGAAGACAATCAGGGTTTGCCAGTTCAAGTGCACCCAATCCAAAGGAAGAAAAAATGCTAGGTGTACTAGGCTAGGTAGGCAGTTTGAGGTTGCAGAAGAAAGGTTATAATTACTTTTTGTCTTGTAAAGAAGGACTCATCTCATCAATGACATTGGTACCATGGCAGTTATTGGGTTGCATGACTTTGGAAGCATGACTAATTCCCCTTCATTCCCCCAAAGATCACTTGCTAAAATCCCCTCAAGGACCTTGGGATTTGCCCAAAAAAGTCCAGTTTCACTCCATTTTTTATGAAATACCAAGTTGACATCTGAGTGGACTTAGTGAAAAGAAGCCACATTTCTTGTGTAAAAATGATCATTCCATACTTCTTTCATTTCCCTATGCCTAAGTTTTCATTCTATAAACTTAACATTCATCCATTCAATTTCAATCTATAAACTCATATTAACATCTAATTTTATTATTTTAGCTCCATAAAAGCATTTTCCCATCCCTATTACAGACAAAAACTATATAAATAACCCAAAAAATACTAAATATCCCTACCCCATAGCATTATAGCTATATAAGCTAAGTAGGGGAATACTAGGTCCACTTGGGGCCTTGGTATTAGCCCTTCTGCGTCTGAAACATTAAGGATTAATCTAACATTTGGTTAGATTAATAGCCACAATGACCCTCCCCCCACACAAGCCATTCCACATTCACCCTGCGCATGCATTTTGTTTAGGTTTCGTTTAATATTTGGTTAAATGAATAACCATAACCCTGACACAAACATTAAACCTATAACCCAAGGTCTAAACCCACCAGAAACCATACAAATATTAAGGTTTATCGTGTGCGCTCCTGTGATAACGCCCGATCATATCGCCCTTCCGTCCATCGTCGGATCACCTCCCCTAGATTCGATGGTCCTAATCAATATTGGACGCGCCTCATTGATGGTACATTAGTACCCGATGGTTGACGGTTTCACCGTCGTACACAAGGAAACTTGTCGCCTGTTGATTACATCAGGCCGCCTCTGACAATTACCGCTCCCATACCAAAGGCGGTCCGATGGAAACATCTTACCACCCTACCCTTTCGCCTGCGTCAGCGCATGACGTTGCATCCACGTGACCCGCCACTACCCTGTAGCTGCGCCACATCATTTGCTGACGTCACCGCCCCACTACCATGTCATGTGCCACATCATCATCCACGTCAGTTGCCATGTCATACCGCTACGCGACAAAAAATACGTCATGATGACATCATACACGAAAAAGCGCCAAAAGCGCTAAAATGTCCAAAATTTGTTAAAAAGTCATGTTTGCGCCTATTTCTATTTGTTGCGCCCACAAACAACGTGCATGCACTTTCACTACCAAATCACCTCTGGAGCTTGTACTATCCATCAACCTGCAAATTTGACTCCACAGCTCGGCCTCACAGCTCGAGTTGTACCTGCTAACTACCCTTGGCGCCTCAGGAATAGGTATTTATCCATCTTTCTGCCTGAAAACCCTATTTCATTTATAGTTCTCTGTTAAAAATCACCTAAAGCCCTTGTAATTCACATCCAAAGGTGCTCCTACCTATCACTCACCATCCTGCATGTACCATCCGAGCTGTTGATTCACAACGAACCTACGAGTTTAAGCTGTTACCTCTGTAAATGGGCCATTACAATACACTTTGCATCCATTTTCACCCACAGAGACTCCCAAAATTTCCCAAGCATTGAATTGAAGTGGTATAGCACCATGTTACTTCTGTATTAATCCGGTTTTATAAAGGGAAATCCTCAGCTTCCTTTTCCCTCTGCAAGCTTTCTCCCGTTTGGGCAAAATCCAATTCCATTTCCCTGTCATTCTCTCCACAGAGTTTGCAATTCAACAAGTTTATGTAAAAAAAACCCTGTCTAAGTTCTGCAAATTTGTTATTTCACCATAGAATCTACACAGTGTGATTAGTTTGAGATAAAAATCAGAGCCTGAGTCCTGTTACCTATTGCTGCACACACCTACATTACAATCAAAATACAAACAGTGTAAACATGGAGGCTCCAGTGGCTCTCAACATTGCTCCTTTGAATGCTCCACACATGGATTTAGAGTGGTTACCTTTGGTAGACAGGGACTTCCAGATCAAGGACATGATGGGCCTCAGGTCTCATCTTAAAACTGTGGGTCACTTCAGAAACAATCACAGGAATAACACTGATATCCTCAGAATCTGGAAATCTAGTATGCCCATCTACTACCTCCCATCAGTCAATGTGCTTCCTGACTTCATCCATCTATGTCATGCAAACTATGACCACACTCAGAGAGAAATCCTCACTCCAGATGGGCCTGTGTTGTTCTATATCACTCATCAATCTATAAATGAAATGATGAACTTTGATCCACCTCAGCCTCTAGTTCCTCTTAGAATGAAGAACTTACTTGATCAGGGTGTAAAGCTCTCTAGTTCAGAAATATCAAGGGTAGGTCAGTTTTTTATGGAACCACAGTGCCAGGCCGATCATCCCCCACCCTACCATCAAGTCTCATTCAATGAAACAGGCAAAATCCTGGTAGATATGATTTCCTACATTTTGGGATGCAAGACAAGAGAATTTGTGGATGAAACTGTGTTTCTGTTATTAACCATGTTCACTCCAAGACAACCCCCTGCTGTCATGTATGACTATGCCACCTTCATAACAAAAAAATTACATCAGCAATTCATGATGATGGAGAGAGAAAGAGTGTTCAAGTATACCTCCTACATTTACCATCTGCTGATGTACTATCACCCTGATAGTTTCAAAGTTCCTCTCAAATGATTGGACTCAAAAGGAGAAAGAAAATATGTTATCTTCTGGACCTCAGTTATCTACCCAGCCACTTGCCTATTAATGATGACTCCTCCTGGCAGACTCACTGCTGAAATGCAAAGAATCCTACATCTTTCAAAGGGCTACAGCATTGGTGATTGGTATTTCTACCAAAACCACACAATGATCAGAATTTATGGGTGTGAGTTGCCTCCCTATAAACTGCCAAGATATGTCCCTACGATACTTTTTGCCTTAGAATACTTCAGGTAGTACAGTAGTGCAGATTTGACTCATTTTCATGGGAAAAACAAGAAAGCACAACTTAAAATCAGACATCAATTGGGTCCCTTTGTTTTCAATAAAAGGGAAGAAGCCTGGAAGGATACAGACAATATGCTAAGGGAAGAACTCATGTTGAATCAAAGCTTCTTTTGGGCACCATATGACACTGAACATTTTATTAGCCTTAGAAGAATCAAACACAGGCTTTCAAGATATGTGACCAGCCAATCCCCCACATTGAACAATATGATAATCAATAAGAATGGGTAGAGGGCACATTACATGAAGAAGAGCTTACTGAGGAAGAAAGATTAGAAAAAGATATGAAAGACCATGAGAAAAGAATTGACCTAGAATATGTTGCACAGGTCACTTTCACATAGCCTCAACATATTGGAGCAAGCACATCAGTTGCTACACCTCCACAACAGCAAGCTAAAGAGGCCATTTCATCTGCAAGGAAGGGTAAAGAAATTGAACATTCAAAACAACAAAGTACAATGGAAGAGCAACCATCCAAAAATCAGAAAAAGGTCCAAGAACAAGGCCCTTCAACGCAACAAAGGCAGTTGAGATCCATGTATTGCAAACCCCTCATAATGAGGAAAGATCTAAAAATAGGGACAAAACGGAAGAAACACCTACAGGTGCATCCACCGACCAGCAAGGTGAGAAAAGATAGAGACTAAACCCTTATTCAGAGGAGGAAATTACTGAGGAAACTACAAGCAATATCAGAGGTGAGGGGACTTCTAAAGAGCAGATCCCTCCTATTTTGGAGACATCGGCCAGCTCCTTTCAGCAGGAGCAAGAGAGACAACCAGGTGGGGAGGTTTCATCCTCCAAACAACAGACCAGGCAGGGCTTGGATATCAAACGAGCATTCACTGAGATCAAAGCTAGAAACGAGCCAATAAGGTTTCAGCTTTACAATCAATTGATGAGAATGCCACCAACAAATCAAAAAAGACTGATGGCAGCATATGACATGCAGGCAGGAAAGATGACTCTTAGTCACTTCAGACCTACTATACAGCATCCACAGTCAGCTGCAGACTACATTAGAACCAATCTGGAGGTCCTGGCCAAAGATATACATCCAATAGACCAGATTGAATTGCATAAGCAGTCTGGAGAAATGGTTTACTCCATGCTAGCAGACAAGGCTCTAATGGCTCATAGATTACAAAATTCTTTGTATAATACTTCTGCTCAACTAGAGTTGGAGAAAGCCTCCTCATTGGCCAAGGATAATAGGATAAAATCCTTGGAAGAGATCATTATAGAGTTGGGACATGAAACCAAAGATCCCAAAGGCACACAAGCCTTGATCAGGAAAAAGGAAGAGGATATAGCAGCCCTCAGAAAACAAATGAAGCTGCCAGCTACCATACATCCTCAAACTAGAGAGGTGTCACAACAACAGGAAGTAGATGATGTGGTCATCTTGCTTATGAGGATGAACTAAAGGCTGTTAGACACAGAAAAGGAATTGGAAGATGCTCAATAAGGGAAATAGCAAGAGCTGGCCCCTCAACCACCCCAAACAACTCCAATAATCACAACTCCTCCTACAACAATCACTATAGTAGCACCTCCCCTAGATCCAACTTCGGTAGCAGGTGCCTCACAATGACTACAACAACAAAATTGCAAGAAGCCAGCCTGAGGATGGAAGCTATGATGATAGAAATTAAGGCTCTGGAATTACAGATGGCAGAAATGAAGGAGACCAAGGAAAAGCTAGCCAAGGTTGAGGCTAGTTATGATAAATCAAAAATGACAGTTGCCAAGAAGAACAGGGAAGTAAAGGTCCTAGAGAACAAAATAAAGGCCTTGGAGAAGGACCTCACTCTCCATAGAACCCTGACTGAAATAAAAACTATTTTGTGGGATAAGATTGGCAAAACCATTGCTGATCAATGGACAGCAATACAAACTATTTTTGACCAGATAGAATTAATGGCAGTAGCTCAATATGAAACTCAAAAGGCCAGAGCATTATTGGCAAATAAGCCTGAGCAAGCTAATCAATTGATTCATTTTTTGAATACTCATACTGGTGAGCAGCTAGCGGCTCTAAACACTCAGAATAGGACAGAGACTATTGTAAGAGTCAAGAAAGTGCTGACCATGAGAAATTTTTTCCAAACTATAGAAAGAAAGTATCAGGATATGCAGACAGAGGTGCATGCTTTCAGACAAAAAATTTCAAATTTATAGAGAAAAGGTTTACCCAGGCTGGTCACTAGCACTGGAAAGCTATTAAAACAGGAACAATATGCATACAGGCTGAATACTTATGTGCAAAATCAGATCTCATCATCATCAAGTGGCTCGGAAGAAATAGTGCCTCCCTTGACAAAGTTTGTATGATAAACTGGAAGACTTGTTTTACAGTGAGCATGAGATAACAGATCCCTTTCTAGTCTGGCAAAATTATTATACATACAGTGAAGCTGATGAGATATTATTTAAATTAAGAAAACATCAATTATCAATAGATCAGTGGTGGCAAAACCTGCTTGAGATTCTAAAGTAGTTTTGATTCTCTTCTTATAAATTGTCTACATAACAAGCAAATTTTATAATATGGCTTTGCTATCGGAAAATCAAATCGACAGTGGATGAAATTAGCACTAAAAATCATTCAAAAAAGCTCAAACATAGGTGGCAAATCACAGCATGATAGGACCGCACATCAGCAAAGCAGTCATCAACGGACTATCAGAGTCAAAAAGTCAACAACAAACAGGACACCTACAACAGCCAATAAAGCACATTTATTTCCTCAATTATTGCTACATAGTTTTTTCCCACATAATTTATTCCTTCTATCAGAGTAGATGGATAAATTTATGTCCAGATATTTCCCTATGGGATATTTTTGTAAACTCCTATAAATACTTGCTAAAGAGATGTATTATTTTTGTAAACTCCTAGAATGCTTTGTTGGTGAACTTACTGTTGTGGAATTGATGGCAAAGGGATAGATTGCAGGATTCTCATGTTAATGCATGGATCAATAAGTCTTATGTACTCTTATTTTTACTGTATTTGTGTCTTAATTATCATCTAAATATTAGGTTCTAAGTTACGGGAAAGAATAATAACCCAGAATTTACTTTGTTGTACTCTGAGTTCAATTCATGTAATTTTTTATGTTTTCCATAGGACTAGCATAGGCAAGAACTCTTGATTTCTCTTGTCTCCCTGGTTCTTTCACTCTAAACATCATCAAGGAATTCTTAACTACGCCCTGAAATGTTTATACAATTTCCCTCTGTTAATATGATGAAAGATTCTTAATTGCCTTTCATTTCTTGACTTCAGTTCATCTTATTTCAGCTTCAAAGTTGTTTTGTGTTTAATTATCTTGCTCTGTAGTTGTCTTATTGCAAAAGAAACAATCCCAGGGGCTCATTCCCATTAGAATCCATCAACCCAATGGTGTGAACTTCTTTCAAATTACTACCTGATTCTATTGAATGTCACCTTCCAAACATCATACAAAAACTTGTGTTTCATAACTAGCCTAAAATACTCCAAAACAAAGCTAAATTACAAAGAGAGAGCCCTCTCTGGTTGTAGGTGGGCTAGGACCTACAACTAAAAGATTGGTTAGTGGTTACCTCGGCCGTATTCCCTCTTGGAGCCAGGGAACAACCTGAGTGATAACATCATTGGCGACTCCACTTGGGAACTGAATGACTATTTGTTACTGCTGTATATTTTCTAAAACTACAGATGGAACCTGAAGTTAGCCAGGTAGCCTTTGAAATTGTTCTTGCTGTGCATTTACAGAAGTAAGTAAAAGCTACTTCAATCAATCTCCAATCTAGTTTCAGGCTTTAAACAACCTTCTCAAAGATTTGATCAGTTTTCCTGTTTTAAAATAGTCAAAAGAAAGCCCAAAGCCTCCTATTTTTCAAAAGAATCTCCTGTGAAATATTATCTATAGCTGTGATTAAAAAACGTTCCCAGAAAAATATCAAAAACAAATTCAGAAGCTGGCTCCAAAGAAGAAAACCCGTTACACAAGGTCAAACCCTGACCCAGATCCTCCATCTATTTTTGAAAATCCCAATTTTATCCCTAAGATCCTTAGGAAACAAGAGCAACAAGCAGATTTTGCTGATTTAAGTCCTGAAGCAGTTCAACAAAGCTATATTCCAACCCTTGCTAAAGCTTCAATCCATCCTCACATTACTCCTACTTCTCCTAGTTCTTCATCCACTTCTCAAAGCACCTTCTCTACACCTCCATCTAACACACATATATCTACCACCGTACCTGCTCTTCCAACTGTCCCATTTCTTCCTGTTGTCCCATTTATCCTTGTGGCAAATCGTTATGCTCCTTTACAGGTACCTGCAAATATAGGGGCTATGCCTTAGGATTATCAAAGTAATATCACTTATTTTGATGGTACTGGCTCCCATACATCCCAGCAACACACTAAGAAAATGCAAGATTATTTTGAAAATTATGAAATTGATGATAATGATGTGAGAATGAAAATCTTTGTCCAAAGCCTAACTGGTGATGTGATAACCTGGTTTAGGTCACTTGCTTCAAACTCTATAGCCAACCCAGAGGCCCTATATCAAGCTTTTTTAAACATATGGGAAAAGAAGAAAGACCCTTTACACATATTAACTGAGTATGACAATTTAAAAAGGGGTCCACAAGAAACTGTCCAAGACTATTGTGCTAGGTTCAACACTGTATACAATGCCATCCCGCAAAACCTTAGACCTCCACCTGACTTAGCCTTGACCAAATTCCCTTATGGATTTGATTCAGACATGGCATACCAGCTGAGAGAAAGAGCCCCATTAAGCCTAGCAGACATGCAGAATGTAGCTTTTAGTGTAGAGGCAAATTTGATTGCTAAACGAAACTGGGCTAGAACTGAAAGAAGAACAACATTCAAAGAAGAACCTTCAACATTTGAGCAAAAACTTGATGCAATCATCAAAGGGATGGACAGATTGGGAGATAGGGTAGATACCATTGAGAGAAAATCATCTTGGGAGGGTCAAGCAAGTAACATAGCCAGGAATCCAAATTTTAGAAAAAATCAAAACCCAAATGCTGGAAGAGTTGGCCCAGATCAGAACATTAGACCCCCATTTCAAGAGAATTATGCAGAGGCCTCAACCTCTAGTGAACCCACAGAGGACCCTCACATCAACTTACTGGGTTTAGATAACGAGCAACAAATTTTTCTAACCCAAGATGACTAAGAGACCCACGAATTCAACCAATTTCAAACCAAATATGGACAATGATTTGATTTCAGAGAAGGGTATGATGCAGTAGTCTATGAGGTTCATAAATAGTATAAATTGAGAAGCAGAACAATAGATGTGTCTGAACCTACCAAGCTGAAAGATACTAAACAGCGTAAGAAAACAAAGGATAAAGCTGTCCCAACAGAATCCTCTGATAAAGCAGACCCAAAAGAAGTTACTGTAGAAGATGTATCAGACCTACAGCCTTCAAGAAACCAGTCAAACACCTCCCATTCTTCAAAAGAAGATTTGAACAACCCTCTTGAAAATAATTTCAAATCAGATGTACCCCATCACAACGCTCATAACCAAGAGAAGGTCAATGAAAGCTTAGCTGAAAAAGAGAAGCTTGCTACCCAATATATAAAGAATCAGATAGAAAAACCTTTTAACTTAGAAACAGAAATTGGCAAGCTAAAGATAGCCATTCCTGTCTCTGAATTGGCCAAACATGAAGTTTACAGATAGCAAATCAATAGGTCACTGCAAATATCAGAGAATAGGGATGCAGTCAATGTTTTGGATGACCAACCAGAACTGATTTTTGGTCCGGAAGTCAATGGTAAATCAGTAGATGGAGGAATTCCTCCATTCTATGTGAGCTTAAACATTCATGACAAAGTGTTGCACAATGCAATGTTTGATTAAGGAGATTCCGATAATCTAATGCCCAAATCCGTGATGGAAAAGCTAGACCTAGACATCACAAGGCCATATAAGGACCTGTTCTCATTTGATTCTAGCCAGGTCAGGTGTCTAGGCCTAATCAAAGACCTTTGTGTATCTTTAGTTCAATATCCAGCTAAGACTATCTTGATGGATATAGTGGTAGCGGATATCCCACCCAAGTATGGTATGCTTTTGTCCAGATCTTGGGGTGTAAAACTCCAAGGTTCTTTGCAACTGGACATGTCCTATGCCACTATCTCAATCTTTGGATAGCCAAAGAGATTGTACAGAGAAACACTTATGAAATATGTGGTTAGCAGTCAAGAGAAACACCAAAACTTCCGCATCTATTCCATTCACTCTGACATGGATTCATTTATCTTATACAATGCTAACATGCGTCCCAAAACTGATGTCAAAATCCTCAAAACAGCACAAACAGAAAGCATGAATGAACAATATAGTGCCCAAGATCAAAAAAGTCTTGATGTGATTGATACAACTAAGTAAAATGACATATCATATGAGTTACAAAAGCCAAACCTGCCCACTGAACAAGCTTCCAAAACTATTAAGGATAGTCTTAACCAAGAAACCTTATGGTACTTAGAATTTGATGGGTCAGTGAACAAGTTAGGAGTAGGCGCAGGGATTTGGATACACAAAATACAAAATGACCATGCTCAAGGTCATGCATATAGGCTAAACTTCAAATGCACAAACAATATGGTCGAATATGAAGCCCTTCTGTTGGGACTCAAACTAATTAGAAGGCTAGGGGTCACCAAAATTTCAATTCTAGGAGACTCAGATTTGATAATACAACAGATAAAGGGAAATTTTGTCGCAAATGATCCTAGGCTAAGGGCTTATAGAGGTACATCTATGGAAATACTAAACACCTTCGTGGAATCAGAACTCACTAAAATTCCAAGAAAACACAACCTACATGCACATAGTTTGGCAACCTTTGGCAGCACTTGTAAACTGCCTTTTGAACACAATCATCACTTCACTACTGAGATCAAACACAGACCTACCATCCCAAATAATGTAAAATATTGGCAAGTGTTTGAAAATTACACCCAAATCAACAACTTCTTGACTTTAAAAGAAGAATTTTCAAGCATAAACATAGACACAAGCACTTTTGATGATCAACATCAAATTGACAAAGCTGAGCCAATCATATTAGTTGAAGCAACAAATGTGCTTTTGAATCCAACAAATTTTAATCACAGAAAGCTACAAGAACTCAAAAAAGTTAATTTTGATGAAATGATTGAGGAAGAAAACGAAGTAATTGAGCTGAAGGACAATGTCCTACCCATAGGCCTAACTCCCTTGGAGGATATATTTGATTCAAATGGCATTCCAAGAAAACCAAAAATGCAACCACTGAATGTAGAAATTGAGGACTGCAATATTGGAACCATAGAAAATCCCAGAATGGTAAAACTCTCCAAAACCTTGCCTCCTAATAAAAAAACTGAAATACATTGAGTTGTTTAAAGAGTTCCAAGATGTCTTTGCCTGGAGTTATGAGGACCTCAAGTCCTATGATACTTCAGTCATCCAACATACTATACCCTTGAAAGAAAATTAGAAACCTTTTAAACAAAAGCTTAGATGGGTCAATCCTATTCTCCTTCCCCTGCTTGAAAAAGAAGTTAAATGAATGTTTGAAGTAGGAACCATTGTACCCATTAGATTCTCTGAATGGATTTCAAATCGAGTACCCACTAGAAAGAAAACTGGAGAGATAAGGCTTTGTGTTGAACTTAGAAATTTGAATAAATCTTCTCTCAAAGATCACTACCCTCTACCAAAAATGGATCATATCCTAAAAAGGGTAGTGGGGGCTTCAAGAATTTCATTATTACATGGCTTCTCAGGATTTAATCAGATTCTGGTTCACCGAGATGATCGGGACAAAACTGCCTTTACAACACCTTGGGGAACCTTTAAATATGTCAAAATGCCTTTTGGACTCAAGAATGCAGGAGCCACATTTCACAGGGCAATGGACATAGCCTTTGCTAAAGAGATTCATGATTTTTTAGTAGTATACCTTGACGATCTTACTGCTTTTTCAAAATCAGACCAAGAACATTTAGAACATCTCACACAAGTGTTCTTAATTTGCAGAAAATATGGCATATCATTGAACCCAAAGAAATCATTATTTGGCCTAGAAGAGGGCAAACTCCTAGGTCACATAATTCAAAATATGGTATAAGAATTGACCCAGACAAAATTCAAGCTATCCTTCAAGTCCCTCATCCAAGAAACATCAAAGAATTAGAAGCCTTTCTAGGAAAAATCAATTTCCTGAGAAGATTCATTCCCAATTTGGCCGAGCTAATAAGACTGTTGAATAATATGCTAAAGAAAGATTCTAAAGTAAAATGGACAATAGAAGCCAAGAAATCCTTTGAGGAAATCAAAATAGCTTTGACAAGAACACCTGTTCTTACAAGTCCCAGGTTTGATAAATATTTTATAATCTTTTCCTTTGCATCTGAGCATACTATTGTTGTTGTCCTATTACAAAAGGATGAATTAGGATGTGAGAAACCCATTGCTTTTTTTAGGAAAGCACTCAGAGATTCTCCACTCAAATACCAAATCATGGACAAGCATGCATATGCCCTTATGAAAGCCATAAAAGATTTCAGAATTTATATCCTATACTCTCACATAATGGCCTATGTTCCAAATGCAGTAGTCAAAGATATTCTCACTCAAGAGGGAATTGAAGGTAAAAGGGGAAAATGGATAGCCAACATTTTAGAATATGACATTGAAATCAAGCCAAAAAAACTCATAAAAGGACAAGGGCTAGCCAAATTAATGACTGAAACCAACTTTCAAGCCCTAGAAATCAATGAACTAGATAATGAACAGGAGATGGCGACTCCACAGATCAATCAAGCCTTTTTACAATCACCTTGGTACACTGATATATGTTTTGTATTATCAAACTTGCAAGCTCCTCCAGGGTTATCCAGAACCAAAAAGAGATTCTTTAAAATGAAAGCTTCAAAGTTTTTTATCATAGATAATGTGTTGTCTTGGAAAAATCATGAAGGTATTTTCCTTAACTACCTAATTTTAGATGAAACTGACAAAGTCCTCAAGGAATTTCATGCAAGAAATTGTGATGGACTTTTGTATTGGAAATCAACAGCTGATCAAATCCTAAGGGCTAGATTTTATTGGCCTTCCATGTTTGCTGATGTGAGAAAATTTGTGATGTCTTGCCATAAATGCCAAAAAACTGTTGCCCTTGCCCCTCAAACCCATTTCAACTGAAAGCCCATTTCAACAATGGGGTTTAGACTTCATTGGGGAGATCCACCCTTCATCTTTTGGCCAACATAGATGGATTTTGACAACCGTAGATTATTTTACCAAATGGATAGAATCCATCCCTTGTAGGCAAGCCAATGACTCAATCATCATCCAATTCCTAGAAACCAATATCCTATCTAGATTTGGTTTTCCAGAAAATATCATTACAGACAATGCAACTGCCTTTAAATCCAAAAGAATGATCAGTTTTTTCCACAAATATCACATTACCTTGGGCCACTCCATAGCCTACCAATGAAAGCCTCATCAACATCATCAAAAAGGTCTTGGAAGAAAATAAAAAGAATTGGCACAAAAAAATTGTGAATGCACTATGGGCAGACAGACTGACCACAAAAATATCCATTGGAACAAGTCCATATGAATTGGTGTATGGTATATATGTTGTTTTCCCATCCTCTTTAGGAATCCCTGTGATCAAGTTGCTACAAGAAATACAAGCAGAGCCTAATGATATTTAGAGAAGGATCAATCAAGCTATTCACTTGCAGCAGACAAGAGAAGAAGTATATCACAGAACTCAGGTTCTACAAGACAAACTCAAGAAGATATTTGATAAAAGAACAAAAGATGAAAATTTTTTCATAGGAAACAAAGTGCTGAAATGGGACTCCAGGAGGGAAGATAAAGGGAAACATGGAAAATTTGATTTTCTTTGGAAGGGACCATTTGTTATTCAAGTTGTACAAGGTAACAACACCTATTTCTTGAAGAGTTTAGATGGCACAGGCACTGAAGAGGGCCCAGTCAATGGACGAATGCTCAAACATAATTTTGATCCCTTTTGATGAACACAACACAGCTATATATTGTACACAAATATTTGTATTTCTAGCATTTTTCATTTACAACAGTTAGATAAGGAACCAAGTGCAGCAAATTTTGAAGAAACATCAGGGAACTGCATCACTTTTTGATGTATATTCTGAGTCCACCATAAGAAATCAAGAAAAGGACTTGGGAAGTATAAATATGATGATAAACAGTCAGAGAAACCAGCAAGAAGCAGAGCTGGAATTTCACACAGATCAGCTTCAAAAAGTACTGCATACAAATTACAAAGATTCATATTAACGGTATCCAAGACAAGGAAGTTTCAGACTACAACAAGAATTGAAAAATAAGGCAATCTGCCTTGCTGTTCTTGTCTTTTCACCAGGAAAAGCCATGCCTAAGTGGAGCCACTATTAGGTTCCTATACCAATAGGTTTCATTTTTCATGATTGACTATGGAAGTGCCAAATATGTTCATCCTTGCATGCTACAGAGGTTCCATATTTTGTATACAGACAAAGAAAATTAAAAAATGTAAAGAGTGTATGCCTTAAAAGAATAATCAAAAGGCAAGAAAATGTTAGTCAGAAGAAAAAGAGTTAAAATCAACCCCAAACCAAGAGACCAAGAAAGTGGCCAGTCAAGATGCAACTGCTATCTTATTTTGCAAGTTCATAATGTGAAGACACTACTTCTTATCACACTTGATGGATGGCCCAACAGTTCAATCTGGACCATTCCATATTTAAATTTGCTATTGTAGAATAGAGAAAGAATATATGTCTAAACAGTTCAGGCTTGGCAGATGAGTAGATAGGTAGAGAAATTAAGGAGCCCAACTGCTTAATCGGGGCCTTTGGAAGAGATAAGGGTACATTTAGATAGGAGGGAAGTCAAAAGAAAAGAAGACAATCAAGGTTTTCCAGTTCAAGTGCACCCAATCCAAAGGAAGAAAAAATGCTAGGTGTACTAGGCTGGGTAGGCAGTTTAAGGTTGCAGAAGCAAGGTTATAATTACTTTTTGTCTTGTCAAGAAGGACTCATCTCATCAATGACACTGGTACCATGGTAGTTATTGGGTTGCATGACTTTGGAAGCATGACTAATTCCCCTTCATTCCACCAAAGATCACTTACTAACATCCCCTCAAGGACCTTGGGATTTTCCCAAAAAGGTCCAGTTTCACTCCATTTTTTATGAAATACCAAGTTGACATCTGAGTGGACTTAGTGAAAAGAAGCCACATTTCTTGTGTAAAAATGATCATTCCATACTTCTTTCATTTCCTTATGCCTAAGTTTTCATTCTATAAACTTAGCATTCATCCATTCAATTCCAATTCATAAACTCATATTAACATCTAATTTTATTATTTTAGCTCCCTAAAAACATTTTCCCATCGCTATTACACACAAAGACTATATAAATAACCCAAAAAATACTAAATATCCCTACCCCATAGCATTATAGCTATATAACCTAAGTAGGGGAATACTAGGTCCATTTGGGACCTTTCTATTAGCCCTTCCACGTCCGAAACATTTGGGATTAATCTAACATTTGGTTATATTAATAGCCCCAATGACCCCCCCCCCCACAAAAGCCAATCCACATTCACCCCGTGCATGCATTTTGTTTAGGTTTCATTTAATATTTGGTTAAACGAATAACCGTAACCTCGGTACAAACATGAAACCTATAACCCAAGGTCTAAACCTACCCGAAACCATACAAAGATTAAGGTTTATCGTGTGCGCTGTTGTGATAATGCCCAATCATATCGCCCTCTCGTCCACCATCAGATCGCCTCTCCTAGATCCGACGGTCCTAATCAATATCGGACGTGCCTCATTGATGGTATGTTAGTACTCGATGGTTGACAGTTTCACCGTCATACACAGGGACACTTGTTGCCTGTTGATTGCATTGGGCCACCTCTGACAATTACTGCTCCCGTACCAAAGGCGGTCCGATGGAAACCGCTTACCACCCTGTCCTTCCGCCTGCGTCAGCCCGTGATGTTGCATCCACATCACCCGCCACTACCCTGTACCTGCGCCACATCATCCACTGATGTCACCACCCCGCCACCATGTCATGTGCCACATCATCATCCACGTCAGTTGCCACGTCATCCTCCATACCCGCTACAAGACAAAAAATACGTCATGATGATGTCATCCCCAAAAATGCACCAAAAGCGTTAAAAATGTCCAATATTTGTTAAAAAATCGTGAAAACGAATGTTTGTGCCTATTTCTATTTGTTGCGCCCGCAAACAACGTGCATGCGCTTTCACTACCAAATCGCCTCCGAAGCTTGTACTGTCCATCAACCTGCAAATTTGACTCCATAGCTCGGCCCTGCAACTCGAGTTGCACCTGCTAATTATCCTCGGTGCCTTAGAAACATGTATTTATCCATCTTTCTACCTGAAAACCCTGTTTCATTTATAGTTCTCTGTTAAACATCGCCTAAAGCCCCTTAATTCACATCTAAAGGCGCTCTGTTAGGCCCCTATACTACTAGTGTAACCCCTTATTGTTATTAGTACAAACCACTTATTATATTGATGTACCCATGTAGTGCCCATATTGTTATTATTGTGCCCCATAGAAGCCCACTATTGTTATTATTGTGCCCTTACATTATTATGTTATGTCGGCTCTGATTATGTTATGAGCCCTTAGACTCCTATATATAGAAAGGATGTCTTTTCATTTGTATCATCCAAGAATTGTTCATTTATGTAATGTAAAGGAGGTTTCCCCCTCGAAGAGGCTGAATTATAAGGTGTTGATCTATCTTTTCTATCTTTTCTTGAGCTGGTTTCATAACATTTGGTATCAGAGCTTTGGATTCTAGGGTTTCGCTGCTCCAAACAGGTCATCGTGGCATTTTCGCTATAACGTTTTTTCTGTGATGTTTCAGAAGTCGCAAAAAAAACCCATTTGAGAAGAAATCGCGCTAAACCTTGGATCCGAATTTCAGAGCTTTTCACACGATATTTGCGGCGATATGATCTGAGGAAGTTGGTATTTTTGCAGACTCCTGAATTACATTCCAAACAGGTGACCTGGGGAAAATTGTCATAACGTTCTCTATGGGGATCGGATTACAATTTCATAAGAAGGTACAGAAAGAGGACAGACTATAGTTTCTTGTATGAATTTTTCAGATTCATATGCCGCAACAGTGACACGTGGCACGTCATACAAGTTCGCTCTATTGAATTAGTCTATAATCAGGTCACTGTGGGAGAATTGGCATAACTCTTCATTGGAGAATCCAATTGGGGTTAGACCGGTGGCATTGGAAAGAGGACGTAGAGGACTACTACATTTCATAGTTTCAGAACTTAAAGATCTGCAAGTACAGAGTTACAGTCATTTCAAGATCGAGCTCCTAAAATCAAGAAAAAGTAAGATGAGGAAGTTTGATGGCAAGGATCCAGTAAATTGGATATGTCAGATGGAGCAATATTTTGATCTACATGGTGTACCAGTGTTACAAAAGGTATGTATTGCATCTTCATATTTAGAGCCAGATCAATTTTTATGGTATAAAGGGCTTTGTTCTCGTAAAAAACTTGTTACGCGGTCAATTTTCACGGAGGAAATGATAGCACATTATGAGGATACAAAGAGCAACACCTTCTTTAGAGCAACACCACAACAATTGCAAAGA
>APFE030634604.1:39684-56455 GCA_000404065.3 Pinus taeda | reverse complement strand
TTCATTTGTATCATCCAAGAATTGTTCATTTATGTAATGTAAAGGAGGTTTCCCCCTCGAAGAGGCTGAATTCTAAGGCGTTGATCTATCTTTTCTATCTTTTCTTGAGCTGGTTTCATAACACGCTCCTACCTATCACTCACCATCCTGCATGCACCATCCGAGCTATTGATTCACAATGAACCTACGAGTTTAATCTGTTACCTCTGCAAATGGGCTGTTACAATACACTTTTCATCCATTTTCACCCACAGAGACTCCAAAAATTGCTCAAGCATTGAATTGAAAGGGAAATCCTCAGCTTCCTTTTCCCTCTGCAAGCTTTCTCCCCTTCGGGAAAAATCCAATTCCATTTCCTTGGCATTCTCTCCACAGAGTTTGCAATTCAACAAGTTTATGTAAAAAAAACCCTGTCTAATTTCTGCAAATTTGTTATTTCACCATAGACTCTACACAATGTGATGAGTTTGAGATAAAAATCAGAGCCTGAGTCCTGTTACCTATTGCTGCACACACCTACATTACAATCAAAATACAAATAGTGTAAACATGGAGGCTCCAGTGGCTCTCAACATTGCTCCTTTGAATTCTCCACACATGGATTTTGAGTGGTTACCTTTAGCAGACAGGGACTTCCAGATCAAGGACATGATGGGCCTTAGATCTCATCTTAAAACTGTGGTTAACTTCAGAAACAATCATAGGAATAACACTGATATCCTGGGAATCTAGCAATCTAGTATGCCCATGTACTACCTCCCAACAGTCAATGTGCTTCCTGACTTCATCCATCTGTGTCATGCAAACTATGACCCCACTCAGAGAGCAATCCTCACTCCAGATGCGTTAGTGTTGTTCTATATCACTCCTCGATCTATAAATGAAATGCTGAACTCTAATCCACCTCAGCCTCTGGTTCCTCTTACAATGAAGCACTTACTTGATCAGGGTGCAAAGCTCTCTAGTTCAGAAATATCAAGGGTAGGTCAGTTGTTTATGGAACCATAGTGCCAAGTCGATCATCCTCCACCCTACCATCAAGTCTCATTCAATGAAACAGACAGACTCCTGGTAGATATGGTTTCCTACATTCTAGGATGCAAGACAGGAGAATTTGTGGATGAAACTCTGTTTCTGTTATCAACCATGTTCACTCGAGGACAACCCCCTACTGTCATGTATGAATATGCCGCCTTCATAGCAAACAAAATACATGAGAAATTCATGATGATGGAGAGAGAAAGAGTGTTCAAGTATACCTCCTACATTTACCATCTGTTGCTGTACTATCACCCTAATATTTTCAAAGTTCCTCTCAACATACTGGACTCAAAAGGAGAAAGAAGATATGTTATCTTCTAGACCTTAGTTTTCCATGAAGTCCACTACTCTTCCTACACCTACTGTGAGTTTGTTGACATGTTCATCTACCCAGCCACTTGCCTATTAATGATGACTCCTCCTGGCAGACTCACTGCTGAAATGCAAAGAATCCTACATCTTTCAAAGGGCTACATCGTTGTTGATTGGTATTTCTACGAAAAGCACACAATGACCAGAATTTATGGGTGTGAGTTGCCTCCATATAAACTGCCAAGATATGTCCCTATGATACTTTTTGCCTTAGAATACTTCAGGTAGTTTAGTAGTGCAAATTTGACTCATTTTCATGGGAAAAACAAGAAAGCAAAACTTAAAATAAGACATCAATTTGGTCCCTTTGTTTTCAATAAAAGGGAAGAAGCCTGCAAGGATGCAGAAAATATGCTAAGGGAAGAACTCATGTTGAAACAAAGCTTCTTTTGGGCACCATATGACCCTGAACATTTTATAAGCCTTAGAAGAATCAAACACAGGCTTTCAGCATATGTGCACCAACCAATCCCCCACATTGAACATTATTCTAATCAACAAGAATGGATAGAGGGCACATTAGATGATGAAGATCTTATTGAAGAAGAAAGATTAGAAAAGGATATGAAAGACCATGAGAAAAGAATTGACCTAGAATATGTTGCACAAGTCACTTTCACACAGCCTCAACATATTGGAGCAAGCACATCAGCTGCTACACCTCCACAACAGTAAGCTAAAGAGGCCATTTAATCTACAGGGAAGGGAAAAGAAATTGAACATTCAGAACAACAACGTATAATGGTAGAGAAAACATCCACAAATAAGAAAAAGGGCCAAGAACAAGCGCAACAAAAGGCAGCTGAGATCCCTGTATTGCAAACCCCTCATAATGAGGAAAGATCTAAAAAGATGGACAGAACGGAAGAAACACCTATAGGTGCATCCACCGACTAGCAAGGTGAGAAAAGATAGAGGCTAAATCCTTATTGAGAGGAGGAAATTACTGAGGAAACTACAGGCAATATCAAAGGTGAGGGGACTTCTAAACAACAGATCCCTCCTCTTTTGGAGACATCAGCCAGCTCCTTTTATCAGAAGCAAGAGAGACAACCAGGTGGGGAGGTTTCATCCTCCAAACAATAGACCAGGTAGGGCTCGGATATCAAACGAGCATTCACTGAGATCAAAGCTAGAAATGAGCCAACAAGGTTTCAGCTTTACAATCAATTGATGAGAATGGCACCAAAAAATCAACAAAGAATGATGGCAGCATATGACATGCAAGCAGGAAAGGTGACTCTTAGTCACTTCAGACCTACTATACAGCATCCACAGTCAGTTGTAGACTACATTAGAACCAATTTGGTGGTCCTGGCCAAAGATATACATCCAATAGACCAAATTGAATTGCATAAGCAGGCTGGAGAAATGGTTTACTCCACGCTAGCAGACAAGGCTCTAATGGCTCATAGATTACAAAATTATTTGGATAATACTTCTGCTCAACGTGAGCTAGAGAAAGCCTCCTCATTGGCCAAGGATAATAGGATAAAATCCTTGGAAGAGATCATTATAGAGTTGGGACATGATCCCAAAGATCCCAAAAGGCACACAAGCCTTGATCAGGACAAAGGAAGAGGATATAGCATCCCTGAGAAAACAAATGACGCTGCCAGCTACCACACATCCTCAAACTACAAAGGTGGCACAACAACAGGAAGTAGAGGATGTGGTCAGCCTGCTTATGAGGATGAACCAAAGGTTGTTAGACACAGAAAAATCATTGGAAGAGGCTCAACAAGGGAAATAGCCAAATTTGGCCCCTCAACCATCACAAACAGCTCCAATAATCACAGCTCCTACTACAATAGTCACTACAGCAACACCTCCCCTAGATCCAACTTCGGCAGTAGGTGCCTCAACTTCAACAGCGACTGCAACAGCGGCATTGCAAGAAGCCAGCTTGAGCATGGAAGCTATCATGAAAGAAATTAAGGCTCTGGAATTACAGATGGTAGAAATGAAGGAGACCAAGGAAAAGCTAGCAAAGGTTGAGGCTAGTTATGATAAATAAAAAATGAGAGTTGCCGAGAAGACCAGGGAAGTAAAGACCCTAGAGAACAAAATAAAGGCCTTGGAGAAGGATCTCACTCTCCATAGAACCCTGACTGAAATAAAAACAATTTTGTGGGATAAGATTGGCAAAGCCATTGTTGATCAATGGACAACAATACAAACTATTTTTGACCAGATAGAATTAATGGCAGTAGCTCAATATGAAACTCAAAAGGCCAGAGCATTATTGACAGATAAGCCTGAGCAAGCTAATCAATTGATTCATTTTTTGAATACTTGTACTGGTGAGCAGCTAGCAGCTCTAAACATTCAGAAGATGACAGAGACTATTGTAAGAGTCAAGAAAGTGCTGACCATGAGAAATTTTGTCCAAACTATAGAAAGAAAGTGTTAGGAAATGCAGACAGAGGTGCATGCTTTCAGACAGAAAATTTCAAATTTACAGAGCAAAGCTTTACCCAGCCCGGTCACTAGCACTGGAAAGCTATTAAAACAGGAACAATATGCATACAGGATGAATACTTATGTGCAAAATCAGATCTCAGCATCATCAAGTGGCTTGGAAGAAATAGTGCCTCCCTCTGGACAAAGTTTGTATGATAAACTGGAAGACTTGTTTTACATTGTGCATGAGATAGTACATCTCTTTCCAGTCTGGCCAAATTATTATACATACACTGAAGCTGATGAGATATTATTTAAACTAAGAAAACATCAATTACCAACAGATCAGTGGTGGCAAAACCTGCTTGAGATTCTAAAGTAGTTTTGATTCTCTTCTTATAAATTGTCTGCATAACAAGCAAATTGTATAATATGGCTCTGCTATCAGAAAATCAAATCGACAGTGGATGAAATTAGCGCTAAAAAGCATTCAAACAAACTCAAACGCAGGTGGCAAAGCACAACATGATAGGACAACACATCAGCAAAGTGGTCATCAACTGACTATCGGAGTCAAAAAGTAACAACAAACAAGACACCTACAACAGCTAGTAAAGCGCATTTATTTCCTCAGTTATTGATGTGCAATTTTTTCCCACATGAGTTATTCCTTCTGTCAGAGTAGATTGTATTATTGTTGGCTGATGAATATTGTTGGCTGGTGAATATCCTTGTTGGCTGGTGAAGATCATTCTGGACCTGCAGTGTATGCTTTTTGAGAACTCTTCAGAAATAAAAATTGATGGAATGCTTTGTTGGTGAACTTATTGTTGTGGAATCGATGGCAAAGGGATAGATTGCAGGATTCTTGTGTTAATGCATGGATCAATACGTCTTTTGTACTCTTATTTTTACTGTATTTGTGTCTTACTTATCATATAAATATCAGGTTCTAAGTTACAGGAAAGAAGAATAACCCAGAATTTACTTTTTTGTACTCTGAGTTCAATTCCTGTAATTCTTTATGTTTTCTACAGGACTAGCATAGGCAAGAATTCTTGATTACTCTTGTCTCCCTGGTTCTTTCACTCTAAACATCATCAAGGAATTCTTAACTGCTCCCTGAAATGTTTATACAATTTCCCTCTATTAATATGATGAAAGATTCTTAATTGCCTTTCATTTCTTGAATTAAGTTAATCTTATTTCAGCTTCAAAGTTGTTCGGTGTTTAATTATCTTGCACTGTAGTTGTCTTATGTCCAAAGCAACCATCCCAGAGGATCATTCCCATTAGACTCCATCAACCCAATGGTCTGAACCTCTTTCAAATTATTTCCTGATTCTATTGAATGTCACCTTCCAAACATCATACAATAACTTGTGTTTCATAACTAGCCTAAAATACTCCAAAACAAAGCTAAATTACAAAGAGAGAGCCCTCTCTAGTTGTAGGTAGGCTAGGACCTGCAACTAAAAGATTGGTTAGTGGTTACCTCGACCGTATTCCCTCCTAGATCCAGGGAACAACCTGAGTGATAACAGCACACTGCCAATTTATTTTCACCAATACTCTCGAGTACCGACTATGCCTAACATTGAACACTTAGATATTTTCTTCAATTTCACTAAGAATTCATAATTCTTTAAACAACTAAAAAATTCATCATCATCATTAACATATAGATATACATAGTGGATAAAATATCATTTTAAAGGGATGGGAAACTCCCTGGTTAGAGTCTCCTCAAATGATAACAACAATATAAACTTACAAATATTTTTACAATGTCAATCTTTGCAAGGAATGTGAGGTTCACCTTTACAAGACATTCAAACTTCAACTCGACTTGTCATTCAGGGTCGCCCACCCAGGTAACCCTTCATTCAGCCTCAACCTGCTCAAGGCTTGCAGTGTTGGCAAGAGCACCCACAATTAGGTCACCTACCATAACTCTTCACTCGGCAGGGCACCCACCCTCGTGTCTACCACACCTGTTCTGACCTACACCTGACCGCACACCGATTCAATGCTTTGAACTATCATTCACGTGTGTCATTATTCAACACCTGGGCAGGAGTGCTCACAGGTCAACTCACCATGTAAGTGCACTCATTGTGGAAAATCATCCATGACAGTGCACACACTATGCCACCAAACTCACCTACGGGTCCAAGCGCTAGCTAGTCTGCCCAATCTGCATTCCACCTAAATTTTTTGCCTATCTGACTCCTTCCACAGCTTGTCTACAAAATTTTCCTATACTTCGCCTCACTTGTCTTCACCAGGAAGCCTCACCCACCTCGGCTCGTCCATTCAGCTTACCTACCATACGTGCAAGGCATCCTCGCCCATTTGCGTTCATATGAAAAACTTCTATGTTACAGTTTTTTGTTCTCATCTAGGTGTTTCGACCCTTGATCCACCTACACCTTCGCCTCCTCTTGTACGTTTATATTTCCTTGCTCACTCAAGCCATGTGTATGCTTGATCTTGCTTGGATTGACTTATGCCTTTGCTCCTCCAACTCGTCCACTATATATACGTGTCCTCCATGGAGTAAGGTGGGTCAGCCTCCCTAAGGCAACCATGTAAATCATCCACCAGAATACCAAATGTCACTTCAGTTCACCTAACCCTTTACTCCACACATCAGCCCACCAACTCGTTCATTGTTTTCACACTTCTTCTAAACTCATCGCACATTCCGATACTTAGTTTTTCAACTCGTCTGATGGTTCACCACAACTCATAGTCATAGGTTTTCCCAAGCATGTTTCACTAAACGCCTGACTTGTCACACATGCTAGCTATTTTCCCTTAACTAGAGATATTCCACCCATCCATTACACATCACAAATTCTCAGCTCATGGGTGTGACATACTCCGCCAATCTAAACACTTGTCCTCCTTAACAACACCATTCGAGAAACCACCATTGCCAAGACTGAAAATCCATATATGTATATGTACATGTACCTAGATGTTTCCACCTCTAACCTTTCCCTTCCCATCGATATGCCAAACTCTGTAAGAAAATCATGTGTCAATACCCCTCATGTTGGTGACTAGTTGCGTAGCTAATCCAACCATATTTCACCTCCATAAGAACACATGGCCCTACATCATCATGACTCATCTCTTCAAACTATTGTGAATTGTTTCCATCTTAGCCTAGATGTCTGCTAAAAATGTTGGAGACTCACTACCATGAGAAGTCAACAATGAGCCTCATCCCCATGTTAGTCTAAGAAGAGGGAAAGGAAGCAGAGTCTGAAGGATCTCCCTCTTCCTCGCATATCAGCTCAATCCATAAGCCAAGACCTTCCACCTTTAATCTTTGTAGGTAAGCTTCCCGATTCTACTTCGGGTTGTTTAGTCTAGCATCATCATCTTTCTCCATTACCTCTAGTCTACTTGATAGATCCAAGATACTATTAGAAAATTCTCTAATCACCTGTGACTTCTCCATTAGTTTTTCCTCTCTCCAAGGCAATCTCTTAGATACTTCCTCATCTTGCTTGAACTACTCCATATTCATCATTGTCAACTTAAATTTGGTTGTTGTAGCCCCTATGGTTGGTATACCAATGGGTACTTCCTCACGCCCGTCATAAATGTACAACTTCTTCAAGTGTGGAACTATCATAACTTCAAATTGTTTCATAAATTTCATGCCCAACACAACTTCATAGTCATATATATGCACAACTATGAAATCAACTTTCACAGTCTATTCACCTATGCTCACATCAACCTTCTTAGGTACAACAATCACATAATTAGGTGGAGAATTCACTACTTTAAAATGTTCCTTAACTAGTATAAATTTAATCCCAATATCCCATGTAGTATCTTCACTCATGAAGTTATGAGTTGCACCACTATCCACCATGGTGATAATAGTGCCTTTCCCAATATTCATCTCAACATATTCCAACTGGTTTCTTTCGGGATCTCTTCGTAAGATTGCTTCCGTAGCCACCACAGCTCCCAAAATCTGCATAACTCCAACATAATTTTCTTCTTTCTTCTTCTTCACATCGAATTGTGCCATGGCTACCACTTTCAGCCTTGAAGGACATTTACTCACCTTATGTGGTTCTTCACAAATCCAACACTTCATGGGCTTTTTCGTCTTCAAGTTGTCATATGTCCTTGAAGGCTCCTCCTTCATAGACTTCTCTTTTGGCTTATCAGTATCCTTCTTTCATTCTTTAGTTCCTTCATCATAATGTTCTACCAAGTGATAAAATGCCGCAAAAATCTTCATCAAGTGTCTTGATCTTTTTCCTCTTCACCTCATTGTGTGCACAATGTTTCAATAATATAATTAAAGTTAATACCTTGTCCCTTTCTACCATCTTAGGTAATTCCAAAACCACACTTGAGGACTCACGTTGATATGCTTGTAGGCTTCTTATTTCCTTTATGTATTTTATCTTCATCTTTTCATCCCAAGTCTCTTCTTGTCGACTAAAATGATCTTACAAAGCTTTCTTCATGTCATCCCATGAAGTGATTTCCATAGCATCACCACTGTAAATCTACTTGACCTTTCTTTACCAACATATCTTAGCATCTTTCATCAGAAATTGAGGAGCTACCTTCACTTTGGCCTCATAATCATGAATTCCCAAATGCTCCAAGTGTTGCTCCATATCTCATAAGAAATTACCAAGAGTTTTCACACTTCTTGTTCAATCATAATAATTGGGTTCTTTGTTGTTCACATGAGCAACTCCTTTGTTAGAACCTTGCTCAATTGCTTTCTTCAGAACCACTATCTCATTTCGAGCATCATTAAGATCCTTCTACAACTTCAAGATTTTTGCCAAACCTTGGTCCCTTGCAACCCCAATATCTTTGAACTCTTTATCTGATTGTGCATACAACCATTCATGTATACTCATATCGGATTTTGAGGTCTTCAAAATCTTTCTTCAACTTCGTGTGCTTTACCTGCAACCTTGCTTCCATATCCCTATGTTCGCAGTATTTAGACTTCACCGAAGCTAAATGAGAAGCTAATTCCTCAATCCTATCCACAACTTGATCCATAAGAACTCATTCAACATCCATGCTAGATTACCCCATCACAACTTGAGGTTCTTCTGTCTAAATTTCCATCAGCTTCCTTTGTGATCTAATGTAGACCATAAACTTCCTTATTTCTCAACTTAGCCGTTTTCTTGCCCCTGTCAAAATTTCCAAAAGTCCTATGGAAAGTCTTGATACCACGTGCTTACCAATAGATACGTGCTTCATCCATAATTCTTGCCTCCCATACCGCTTATCACACCATTATCCTGGCAGTAGTGTTTCAACTTCACATAGGTAGGTGTAACACCACTACCAAATTTCTTTTCATCAATACTCTTGAGCACGAGCTATGCCTAACATTAAACACTTAGAAATTTTCTTCAATTTCACTAAGAAATCATCATTCTTTACATAGCAGAAACATTCATCATCATCATCATTATCATATAAATATGCACAACTCATAAAATCTTCTTTTAAAGTGAGGGGAAGCTCCCTGGTTATATTGTGCCCAAATGATAATGATAATATAAATTGACAAACATTTTTATAATTCCAGTCTTTGCAAGGAACCCCAGGTTCACCTTTAGAAAACTGCCAAGCTTCAACTCAGCCTATCATTTATGGTCACTCACGTAGTTCACCCTTAATACAGCCTTGCCCTGCTTAGTGCATGTAGTGTTCGGGAAGGAGTGCCCACGCTTGTGTTGCGTACTGTATCTCTTCACTATGTGGGGTGCCCACCTCCAACTTTCACCTCATTGCACACCCATTGAACACTTCAAACCATCGTTCACATATGTCATTGTTTCAACACTTGGGAAAGAGCACCCAAGGGTCAACTCATCATGCAAGTGCACCCATTATGGAAACTCATCCCGGGCAGTGCACACATCATGTCGCCCAGCACACCTACATGTCCAAGCACCCACCTAGTCTCCCCAAACTGTATTCCACCCAAATTGTGACCCCTTTCACAACTTTTCTACATGGTTTGACTACAACTTGCCTCACCCGAATTCACCAGGGAGATTCAACCACCTCATCTTATTCGTTCATCTTTCGTACCTGACTCGCTAGAGAGCCTCACACACCTAAATATTTTTCACCAAAGTTTTGTGTTTCGGTTTTCTTTTCTTGGCTAGGTGTTTTGGCTCTTGGTTCGCCTACACCCTCACCTCCTTTTCTGTGTTTGTCCTTCCTTGCTTGCTAAAATTATGTGTATGCTAGTTCTTGCTTATGTTGACTTACGCCTTTGCTCGTCCAACTCATCCACTATATATATGTGTCCTCCAAGGAGGTGGGTCAGCCTCCTGAAGCCATTCATGTAAATTGTCCACCAAAATACCAAAGGTCATGTCGGCTCACCCAACCCTTTGTTCTAGATGTTGGCCTACTGACTCGTTCAATGTTTCAACACTTCTTATAAAATGGTCACATATTCCCATACTTAGCGATTTTCTGATTTTCGGTTTTTTGACTCTCCCCTGGCTCATTGCAACTGATCATATTACAAGGTGTGTCTAAGCAAACAACCCACTCATTACACATGCTAGCTCGTCGCCTTTAACTGAGGATATGCCACCCCTCCATCACACATCGAAAACACTCAGTTCGTGGGTATGACACACACCGATGTTTGGTTTTGTCCACCACCTCACATGCTCTCATGCCAACTAGAAAAATAGGAAGAAAAAAACAAATGAGTTAAACTAGAAGTCCCTAGGTAAGGAGACACTCATGCTACGCACAAGGCTCAATCAATTCATTGAATTCACAAATCAATATATACACGTATTACACAATGGCCTTTAGCTAGAGAGATGAAACAACTTGCTAGAAAATAGGAACGAATTCCTAATTACAATCAAAATCATAACTATTACCATTTCTCCATTATTTTTTAAGTATATCTATTTTCTTTATTTTTCAAATATTCATCTAAGTAGTTACAATTTTTCATGGAAATTAAACAATATTAAACCTTTGAATTTAGGCTTCTTTGATCCATATTATGAAAAGTATTAAAACCTTTCGTGAAATTCACATCATGAGAGTTTTGTCAACGTGTTTCAAACCCTCAGGTGTTTCTCATCTCAAAAGAAGATGAAGAACAAGATCTTAGCATCGAGTTATTAAGAGAAGAAAAATTAGTTGTTATAATATAATGGTTAGATTTGACTAAATAAATAATATTTTAATATAAAGAAATAATTGTTAATATTGAATTAAGGAAAATAATTAATCAAATTAAAAATTATAATGAATCAATATCTAAAAATAAACATAATATTTAGGTCAAACATAAACAATCAAAACATAAAACAATTAATATAATCAATTATATTAATATTATATAATAAAAAATAATATTTGGGCTAAACTTAAATGATCAAAACAATTAATTCTAAAAACTTATAAATAAATAAAAATATTTGGGTCAAACTTATGTAGTCACAACAATTAATTCTAAAAACTTAAAAATAAATAAAAATAATTGGGCCAAACTTTCAATGTTTTAAAAAATATGTTTATATAATTATTACCCCAAAATAGTTAAGTAATTTCAATATTATAAATTCACAATTTTTCATACAATTTGAGATTATATGGGGGTAGGTCTCACATAAACATGTAAACGTAAACTTAAACGTAAATGTAAATGAAAATATAAACATTTAACATGTAATGTTTAACATTTAACATTTTTAATCTAATGCGAGCCCTATTTAGAAGCCAACGTAGGTTCATCTCTAGTCTCGATCTACCAAGCCCCGAGAGGGATCAAATCTTTTTTCACTCTATGCTAGTTGGTATATCAAGATAAATTCTTTTCACTCTATGCTAGTTTATATATCAAGATATGTGATCCCTCTAAACACTTAGTAGATCGAGAGTAAAGATTGATATGCTCATTTAATTTCCCCTTTAGTTAGTTTACATTCACATTAACACCATGGGTCAATTCCATTGGTTCTCAATACCATGGGTCAATAAAATGTGCCATATTTATTTTTATTAATATTAATATAAGGGTCAATAATTATTTTTTTGGATGGTATTAATGATAATTTTGCCAATAGGTTTCACCTAAATAAAACCTCTTTTTTTAGTGTTCTTAAATTTAAAGTGAATTAGTGAGTAAATATAAAAAAAATGTTTTATTTCTTTACCATTTCTTTGCCAACACATCTTAGCATCTTTCTTTAGAGATTGAGGAGCTACCTTCACTTTGGCCTCATCATTAGGCATCCCCAAATGCTCCAAGTATTGCTACATATCCCACAAGAAATTACCAAGAGTTTTCACACTTCTTGTTCAATCATAATAATTGGGTTCTTTGACGTTCACATGAGCAACTCCTCCATTAGAACCTTGCTCAATTGCTTTCTTCAGAACCGCTATCTCATTTCAAGCATCATCAAGATCCTTCTACAACTTCAATATTTCTGCCAAACGTTGGTCCCTTGCAGCCCCAATCTATTTGACTTCTTTATCTGATTATGCATCCAACCATTCATGTATACTCATATCGGATTTTGAGGTCTTCAAAATATTCCTTCAACTTCGTGTGCTCTACCTATAACCTTGCTTCCATATCCCCATGTTCGCAATATTTAGACTTCACCGAACCTAAATGAGAAGCTAATTCCTCAATCTTGTCCACAACTCGATCCATACGAACTCATTCAACATCCATGCCAGATTCCCCCATCACACGTTGAGGTTCTCCTGCCTGACTTGCCATCAGCTTCCTTTGTGATCTAATGTAGACCATACACTTCCTTATTGCTCAACTTGTCCCTTTTATTCCCTCTATAAAACTTTCTAAAAGTCCTATGGAAAGTCTTGATACCACCTGCTTACCAATGGATACATGCTTCCTCCATAATTCTCACCTCTCATACCACTTGTCATACCACTATCCTAGCAGTAGTGTTTCAAATCCACATAGGTAGGTGCAACACCACTACCCAATTTATTTTCACCAATACTCTCGCACACGGGCTATGCCTAACATTAAACACTTAGATATTTTATTCAATTTATCTAAGAAATCATCATTTTTTACATAGCAGAAAAATTCATCATCATCATTATCATATAAATATGCACAACTCATAAAATCATTCATCTTCTTTTAAAGGAAGGGAAACTCCCTGGTTATACTGTGCCCAAATGACGATAATATAAATTTACAAAAAAATTTACAATGTCAGTCTTTGCAAAGAACCCCAGGTTCACCTTTACAAAACTGCCAAACTTCAACTCATCCTATCGTTTAGGGTCGCCGACCCAGTTCACCCCTAATTCAGTTCCCACCGAGTTTGCCCTTAATTCAGCCTCGCCTTGGTTAGTTCATGTATTGTTTGGGAAGGAGTTCCCATGCTTGGGTTGCCTACCATAGCTCTTCACTATCCGAGGTGCCCACCTCCAACTTTCACCTCTTTCCCCACCTGTTCAACACTTTGAACCGTCGTTTTCCCATGTTGTTGTTTCAACACTTGGGCAAGAGCGCATGTGGGTCAACTTGTTGTGCAAGTGTGCCCATTATGGCAACTCATCCTGGGTAGCACACACATCATGTCGCCCAACACACCTACACGTCCAAGCGCCCACCTTGTCTACCCAAACTGTATTCCACCTAAACTGTTCACATGTCTGACTCCTTTCACAACTTGTCTACATGGTTTTCCTGCAAGTTTCCTCACTCGAATTCACCAGGGAGCTTCGCCCACCTCATCTTATTCGTTCAACTTTCCTACTCGACTCGCTAGAGAGCGTCACCCACCTAAAGTTCGTTCGCCAAAGTTATGTGTTTCAGTTTTCTTTTCTTGGCTAGGTTTTCTTACCCTCAGTCTGCCTACACCCTCACCTCATCTTGTGTGTTTGTCCTTCCTTTCTCACTAATGTTATGTTTATGGGTGTTCTTTCTTACATTGACTTACGAATTTGCTCATCCAACTCGTCCACTATATATATGTGCCCTCCAGGGAGGTGGGTCAACCTCCCGAGGCCATCCATGTAAATCGTCCACCAAAATAGCAAAGGTCATACTAGCTCACCCAACCCTTTGTTCCACATGTTTGCCCACCAACTCGTTCATATTTTCGACACTTCTTATAAACTTGTCACATGTTTCATTATGAAACCAGCTTAAAAAAAGATAGAAAAGAGAGATCAATGCCTTCGAATTCAGCCTCTTTGAGGGGGCAACCTCCTTTACATTATAGAAATGAACAGTTATTCGATGATTCAAATGAAAATACCTTCTTTCTATATATAGGAGTCTTAGGAGTCACAATATAACCCAGCTGACCTAACAATAATAATATTAAGCCACAAAAATAACAATAGAGGGATTCTATGGGGCACAATAATAACAATATGGGGACAACAGGGGCACAACAATATTAATAAGGGATACAACTACAATAGTAATGGGGTAATCACTAGTATTATAAGAACCCAACATGCCGCTCTCCCTCAAAAAAGTGTTGTCCTCAATGCTTCAATAGTTTTAGATGCTTATGTATAAAATTCTCATCCTCCCATGTGGAATCTTCAGTGGATAAGTTCTTCAACTTGATAAGATATTCCGAAATTGATCGATTTCATAGCTATCGAGTTCTTTTTTCTGTGACTACTTCCAGTTCCAATATAATTTTTCCTTCCTCGTCAATGTTTGGAAATATTGTTTGAACTGGGAGGTTTTCTCCTATAACCTTCTTTAAACATGAAACATGGAAAAATGGGTGCAATCGAGAAGCTGCAGGAAGCTCCAATTTGTATGCCATAGTACCAATCTTTTGCAACACCTTGTACGGACCATAATACTTTGGTGATAATTTACTATACTTCTTAGCTTGCTTGAGGGACATTGCTTATATGGTTGTAGCAGTAGGAATACCCAATCACCTACATCAAAACTTCTTTCGCTGCGATGTTGATCTGCCTGTTGTTTCATTCTATTCTGTGCCAACACGAGGTTATCCTTTAAGAGTTGGAGGACTTGTTGTTGATGTTCGATGTGATGTTCCACTGCTTGAACCTTAGAATTTTCTCTTAAATATGATGTGATGGATGGTGGCTGATACCCATAAAGTGCCATAAATGGGGTCATTTTTTTTTATGTATGGAAGGAAGTGTTATACCACCATTCAGCCAGAGGCAACCATTTGACCCATTATGTTTGTTTATTAAATACAAAGCAACGAAGATATCCTTCCAAACATTTGTTTACTATCTTAGTTTTCCCATCAGATTGAGGATGATAAGATGAGCTATGAGCTAATTGAGTACCAAGACAAGAAAATAATTTTGTCCAAAAATTTCCAGTGAAAATGGGATCTCTGTCACTTACAATAATCTTTGGGTTTCCATGTAGCTTTCGAATTGTTTCCATAAATGCAGTAGAAACTGTACTAGCTTTAAATGGATGTGATAATGCTAAAACGTGTGCATACTTGGTAAGTCTATCAACTACCACCATGATTACACTCTTTCTCTCAGACTTGGGTAAACCCGTGATAAAATCCATTGAAACCTCCTCCCATCGTTGGCTTGGAATGGATAACGGTTGTAATAGACCCGGTGTCTTAATTGTTTCAACTTTATTTTGTTGGAAAACCAAACATTCCGCCACAAACTTTTGAATATTTGATTTAAGTCCATCCCAAAAAAAATCCCTCTTAACCTTGTGGTAAGTTTTTAAAAATCCCGAGTGCCCTCCTACGGGAGAAGTGTGCAATTCCATAAGAATCTTTTGTTTTAGTTGGGAATTCTTACAAAGGTATAAGTGATCTTTGTAACATAATGAATCATTTTTCCAGCTAAATGTATTAGACGTACTGGAATCTTATTGTAACTTTCAAATAAGTGCCCACACTTCTTCGTCATTCTTCCATTCCTCCCTTGCTTCATTTATCCAATCTAGTTGTATAATAGAAATGGCGCACAATAATGCTTCCACATCCTCATCCTTTCTTGAGAGTGCATCTGCCACCACATTTTTCTTCCCTTTTTTGTAGGATTCAAAGTCATAACCCAACATCTTTGTGACCCACTTTTGTTGGTCTACAGAACGGATGAACCTTTTGTTTCTAAAAAAGTATTTAAGGCTATCATGATCCGTTTTTCATTGAAGTGTCTTCCCATTCTAGGTAGGGTCGCACATTTCTTAAGTGCATGGAGTATTGCCAACATTTCCTTCTCATAAATAGCTTTGTGTAAAACATTTCCCTTGATTGGACGGCTTTCAAAAGCAATAAGTCTTTCGTATTGCATTAAAACAACACCAATTCCATTTCCCGAAGCATCACATTCCACAATAAAAGATTTTGTGAAGTCCAGTGTAGCTAAGACTGGTGCTTGGCACATTGCCTCTTTCAGATGTTCGAAGGCCTTTGTTACTTCTGGAGTCTATGAAAATGCATCTTTCTTCATAATGTTGTTAGAGGTGCTACTATTCTCCCATAATTCTTAACAAACTTGTGATAATACCCTGTCAACCGGAGAAATCCTCGCAGATGCTTTATGGATGTGGGGATTTTCCATTCCTTAATGGATTTAATTTTGCTAGGGTCTAGCTTAACTCCTTCATGAGATACAATATGACCCAGATATTCCACCTCTTGTACTCCAAAGAAACATTTGGATCTTCTTGCATATAATTGTTTCTCCTCCAATAGTTGTAGCACCCTGTCAACATGTTCAACATGATCCTTCCAAGACTTGCTGTAGATTAGTATATCATCAAAAAATACCAACACAAATTTTTCTAAGGAATGGTTTGAAAATTGAATTCATCAAACCTTGAAATGTTGAAGGTGAATTGGTAAGGCCAAAAGGCATGACCAAAAATTCATAATGACCCTCATGAGCTCTAAATGCTATTTTCGGAATGTCTTCA
>APFE030634604.1:0-10238 GCA_000404065.3 Pinus taeda | reverse complement strand
GTTGACTGTGAAATCTACATGTACTTGATGATCATTTGATGTATATGGATCCAGTTTGAAAATTCATGAAAAGTGGTCCTTGAAAAGAATTAGGGGGTTGTAGCTCCCTTCCAGGAGAGACTGGAAAACGAGAGAGAGTTGTAGCTCTCTGCAGGTTGCAGCCTGCGTACTGGTAAAGGACTGCACCAGTACAAGACCATGGTAAAAGGAGTTTCTAATTTGAAAGAAGATAGAGACATATTGCAGCAGGTGGTTTTCACCCACATTGGGTTTCCACCTTATATCTAGTGTTCTTTGATGTGACTGTCTGCTGTTCTTGTTCATGCTCATTATTGATGGTATTGATATGCAAAAATAATTCAAAGTATAAATAAGGAAGAATTGTTAAAAGATCTAGATAATATTGATTCACCCCCCCCTCTCAGTATTATTTTCAACAGCAATTACTGGGGGGCATGGATTGTTATCCTGCAAGAGTTCGACTTGGAGTTTGAAAAGTCTAAGTTAAAGAAATCTTTAGTTTTTGTGGAATTAATGTGTGACTTCCCGTGTGCTGACACAGAAACTGTGGCAAAGGAGCCCATTGCGGACGAATCCTTGTTTCTAATCAGCACTTTAGATCCATGGTACGGGGATATCATCATTTATCTCCAAACCCAAACCTTTCGGCCAGATATTTCATGATCGGACCGTCGAAAAATATGTTTCCAGTCCCAACAATTCAAAACTATTGGAGATACTCTTTATCGTCGTGGGGTGGACTCTATTTTTCAACGTTGTTTGACTCATGAGGAAGCTGAAAAGGTCCTAAATGATTGTCACTTTGGAGCGTGTGGAGGTCATATGTATGGGTATGCCACTGCCCAAAAGATATTGCGCACTCGCTATTTCTATGTTTAAAGATTGTATTATTGCGGTCCGAAAATGCCACAACTTCCAAATTTTTGATCAAAAGATGCGCTCCACCTGCTCCTCTTCACCCTATAATTGTCGTTGGTCCTTTTGCCAACTGGAGTATCGATTTTATTACATGTAACCCTCACTCGGCCAGGGGGCACACGTATATTATCCTTGAGGTAGATTATTTTACTAAGTGGGCCGAGGCGATGCCTACATTTGAGGAAGACGGCAAACCAGCTGCGATTTTCGTATTCAATCATATCATTGCTAGGTTTGGTGTTCCACAAGCGATTATCACTGATCATGGGCATCATTTTCGAAACGTTATGATGATTGAACTTACAGACCAACTTGGCTTGCGTCACGACAGTTCAACTGCTTATTATCCACAAGCTAATGGCCTGGTTGAAGCCATCAACAAAGTTCTCATCATCATGATTCGACGAATCATTGGGATTCATCGATCGAATTGGCACAACATGCTATTTTCAGCTCTGTGGGCGTATTGAACCTCAGTTAAAACATCAACAGGGTTCACTCCTTTCCAACTAGTTTATGGTTTGGAAGCTGTGTTACCTATTGAGTGCGAAATCCCGTCATTACGAATGGCCATCGACTTACTTCCAGCCACTTCCGAAGAGGAAAGACGTTTGTTATACTTCACTCATCTAGATGAGAATCGTCGCGATGCTGCATTAGCGATCGAATCTCATGCCAAACGTATTAAAGCTCAGTATGATCGAAATGTGACCCCTCAAAATATTTCGGAAGGAGATCTAGTGCTTTTGTATGATCAAGAAAATGATAAATTAGGCGCTGGAAAATTCGTGCCTACATGGCATGGTCCCTATGTTGTCAAGCGAAAGCTAGCGAAAGGGGCCTATGAATTGGTAAACTTTGACGGGGTCTCTTTAGGTAAACCCAAAGATGGTCTTTACCTGAAGAGGTATTATGCTTAAAACGAGTGTGGAGATTTTTTAGTTAGGTTAGTTTTTCTTCTAGCTGGTGTGTTTTAGATTAAAAAGTGTGCTTAGCTTAGAGAGTGAGTTTTTCGTCATTATTCCGGCTTATCTTGGTTTTACGTTTGATGTCGCAGATGTCGACGCCTCTCCAAACATACATTGGTTTCACTGATGGTGCTTGGCGTAGTACATGGAATATTTCTTCTGCAGCTTGGGTTATCTATTCACCCTCTGACGAGTTGGTATCTATGCATGGGGTAAGCCTCAGTCAAACAACAAACAACATTACAGAGTATAGTGCAGTGATTCAATTATTATCTGAATCTATTTCATTTGGGATTCAAACTTTGATAGTGAGGTTAGATTCGAAACTCGTTGTATTATAGCTTAATAGAGTATACGCCATTAGAAATCTAGTTTTATTAAGATTATTTTTTAGAGTCCATCTCTTGGAACGTGAATTTTACTATAACGAATATCAGCATATTCCAAGATCTTTAAATACATTAGCAGATGCAATTACTTCTCAAATGTTAAGTAGACATGTGCAATAATCATACAAGTAAATTTAAAAACATTCCATAACATGTTTAACAAGACAAGCTGGTAATAACGATATCATATATATAGGAGTGTGTCAAAATAATACATCGTCCTCAATTATAGGTTGAAAAACACCTTATGATCGGCAAAAATGGTAAGTACAAAAAAGAAAAAATGTCACATGTGACTACAATAGGCAATCATCCCATCACTGGTGATGATCTCGATATGAAACCACTGCACGAGCCACCTTACAAAGGAACCTCCTAAAGGGTCCTCGGACTCCAATCACGTAATGCTGAAGTCAATGAGGGATGTCATCTATACTGGTCTCGGGCATGTCCCCTGTCAGGCGCTCTAAATGGCTCTCCAACTCGGCCAAGGTCTCTGCTGATTCATCCTGTGGGGCTGGAGCCAGTGCAACTGGTTGTTTCCTCTCATAAGGCCAGAGAGCGGCTGGTCGCCGTGGGTCCACATCTGCATTTGAAACTTTTTACTATTAGTTTTGGGACGATGTAAAAAACAGAAAAAAATTAAATTAGGAAAAATGATTGAAAATGATTTTACCTGCATCATCCCATTGCTCTCCTGGCAAAAGAGCCATATCTGGGTCTCCACGAAAATCAACCCCAGCATAAGGAAAGTCCTGAATGGAAAAAACCTGATTTTCCAACCATTGGAAATACTCAGGTTTGAACTGAACGACCTCAGTCCCCTCATCAGGATGACGAGCCATAATTGCAACCCGTCACATCAGTTTGCGCTCTCGAGGAAGCCCAGCTCCAACTGTAAGCTGTTGCGGGATCAGCATCACAACCCTCTCCAAGACAAAACTCACAACTATAGCCCCATAACCAAAGGTATTTAGCTGTCTGTTTTTCGCCCTGGTCAGTTGGCCCTTCACATTGGCTAACACAGCATCGCACCAGTTGAAAATGGTGCCTCGAAAGCAATCAACTGGGATCCGGTGGAAACGTGTAACGTTGCACTGCCACAGAGTCTGGTAATTGTAAAGGCTATAACCATGAGTTTAGGAAGGGACATGGTTTTGATGTCTATCCCTTTGTCCTGGTTTTGGACATTACAAAACTCTAGGCGGAGGCTCTCGACAGACTGGCCACCTACCCTGGGCCCAAATAGAGTCAAGTGTTCACCCCTCCTGGGAAAACCGGTCAAGGAATATATGTCAGCTGGCTCGATTTCGAGCTGGTGTCCACCAATAAAGAAGCACTGGTCCTATATACTCCATCTATCAACCAGCCACTGCAAAAATTCCACCTGGGCCCTCATGCCAAGTATGGCCCAGAACTTGTACAAGCCACATGCCTTGAATGCATCAATCGAAGGTTGATGATTCATCACGGTGAGGTCCACATCCTCGTGCTCCCGTTCTCGCCAATCAAGCATGATGGATATCCTGCAATCAATTAAAAAGGTGAATTAGAACATGTAAAACTATTTCCATTGGGTATTTTTTGAGTTACTTAGGTTTTTGTAAACCTATGCGCGGGGTACGCACCCCCTTGTTAGGGACAGTGCATGGGGTCCACACCTTTCCTTCACGGTAGGTGCATACCCAACCTTTTTGTCCATTGCAAAAAAGTAAGGGTGCGCGGGTCCCCTGTTGGAAACCTGCGGGCCCCAGCACGTGGGTTTTGAAACCTAAATACCTCCTAAAAACGAAAATCAAACCCTAAAAAACGATTTCAAACGGACAAAAATGAAGAGTAGGATGATGTGGATTACCTGGAGGAGACGGTGTTCGATTCCGACGGATGGATTTTCGCAATCTTCACAGGAAGTTTCTGGTCAAAAGCCATTTTTTCTCAACCAAATCTCAAATGGTAAAAAGGAATGGTAAAAATTCCTTTTTATAAGTTTTTTGGGTAAATAAATTCTAAATTTGTTTATATTTCACTTTAAAAATGTGTTTTTTGCGACATTTTAACCTATTATTAAATAGGTATGAGTAATGTTTGAGTTTTTGTTCAGGATAATGGATTTTTCAGGCGAAATCAGTCATTTTCAACGAATAACATTAGAGTCACCTTTAAGCTCTTTTCTGTCTCCTAAAACATGAAAAGATTGCCGAATTTTTCTTTTTAAGCTCGTTAAAACGGAACTAAAAAGACGATCCTCTTATAGCCCTTTTTTGACCGTAAAAACACGAAAAGATTATCGAGTTTTTGTCATTTCAAATTCGATATTGGTCATAAAATGACGTGTCATTGATCGTATTTTAACTTTTTCAGACCAGAGGCACTAATTACGAAAGTACTCCTTCGTCGTAAAAGATCAAGCGGTTCTCTCAAGTATTATTCTATACTTTTTCGGGCTTGGGAGACACAAATTTACGAAAAAGTCAACCTTGGAGTCTCCTTAAGTTTTTCCAGACTCTATAAAAATGAAAAACGTCGAGTTTCTCCTATACTGGACTCGTTAAATTTCGACAGTAAAGGACCTGTTCAATTACAAACAGGAACGGACCACTCCTTCTTAGGGTTCGAATTTAAGCTAAGTTGGACTCACCCGAAGGGTGAGCTTATAATCAAGCATATGTTATCCTCCTCAAGCTTGTAAAAAATAAAGAGGTACTTGCCAGAAATGGTGGGGGAAAAGAGAGAAAAATGAGCCTGTTTGTCATACTTTGTAACCACTCTTGAACACGACACTTTCATTCACATGGGTTGGGAAATCATTTACCTAACAGTTGATCAAACCAAATTGAAAGTCTTCAGCTAGTTTCTAGGTATTAACTTTGGGTTAATAGTCACCAAACCATCTGTCGTGTCGTTAAGTGTTCAAGAGGTCTGTGCGAATAAGCCATTCATCTGTAAAAATATATGTCATCCATCTAGACCATCCCTGAGTCAGTCCTTGCAACTAAATTTCTTCAAACTTGATTTATGATTTCATGTCATGGGCTTGCCTATGATGGATTTCTTTCTATCGACTTCAGCTCTTTATCTAGAAAGATGATCTAGAAATCGCCAGTACCTTGGGATCTGCATGCGTCAATGGCAGGTTTCTCATCTTCAATGATAGGTTGCATCATTGACCTTCGATTGAAGTATTCCTTGATATGTTCGACATCAACACATCTAATCACATCTCATGGATTGTACTGAGTACTTTGAAAGCCATTGTCATTATTGGTGGTTTCTCTCACACTTGTTAACAATTTACATCATTGACTGGTAATCAAGTGGTTTCTACCATGTTCGACTTCGACACATTCATTCGCATGGATATAATCGTACTATTTCAGGACATAGAAATGAAGACCCTGGATCTAGTTTCCACCATCCAGGCTGCGAGGAATTTTGTATTCATTATGATTGTAGACTATTCATAAGCAGATGGATGCGTCCATACTGTTTCTACATGTGTCTATACTTGTGATGTATTACAAGATCATTCCTATATCAGAGCAGTAGTTAGTTTTCTAGTCAGTTTTTAGCTTCCTAGTCAATTTTGATCTAAGTATGGGAATGCCTACCTCAGCGATGATATGATCTCATATATATATTTTTGCACTTGAATGTTTTTACAGGTTCCAACCGGGCTCTTCGCAAGATAATCCTCGAAATGATAAAGTACTTCACTCTTCTTAAATGATAAATGAAATCCTCATCTACTACAGACTTCGCACTTTAGGGGGCAATCTGTTACACAAAAATATCGTCACCGTGATTATTTGCAGTCAGTATGGGTCTATCATCACCTATACTAGCCTCCTAAGCAAGTCTTAGACCTTAGCTCTTCATGTCAAGCTTTGCAAAAGAGAAAAAGACTTTGAAAATCAATATTACTCTGGTTCCGCACTTTCTCCTGCTTTTACCTGCAGACCCGCACCCTTTGTTCATAATACTTGTGTATCTGCATGCTCTGTCTATAAAGGGGTGGGTGCGTACCCCTGTGAAAGTCAAAAAGGCGCAAGTTTATCCTAAAAAACTCACTTTTGGGCTAATTCAAGATTTTTCTAGAAGGATTTTGACGTGGATTGTTCACTCCAAGGTGGTTCATGCATCCCAAAAGAGAAGGAGCTAATCCCTTGATAGGAGAAGCTATCCCTTTGAAGGAGGGCTTTATCCCTTTGAAGGAGGACCTAGTAACTTCCCTCCATTGCACTATAAATTAAGGCATTGGGTCAGTTGCTGGAGAGGTTAGAAGTTGAATATTTTGAGGGTAAATGCTGATGGAATTAGGACTTCCTAGTTAAACTTGAGAGGAGAGATCACATACCTTTTGGTTTCATTGGGAAGTGAGTGAAGGTTGTCAAAGTAGAGGAGACTTCTTGTCAGACCTTGGGAGGAGCTTGTCTAACATCAAGGCATAGGTTGTAAAGTTCTTCTTCATTTGAATTAATACAATCAGATTCATTTTTCTCAACAAATTGTCTTACGATTTGTTTCATAATCTCCTTGATCATTATGATGAATATGCTTTATGATATTGGCTTTTCAGGTGCTATTTAATTTTTTTGCTAGTTTGTGTTTGCAGAATTACACTTCAAGGAAGCTCATTTGGAGCGAGGGAGCGCAGCTTCCACAAACTTGCTTTGGACCCAAGGTAGGCCTAAAACACTTGTTTGCCTTTATTTTACTTGCATATTTAGAGAAAGATAGTTTTTGATTGGCTTGCTTGTCACTAGATATCAGTAGATACTAGGAAGTTCGATCTTGTCCGCAACCTCGACTCATTCCGCGTGACAACAAATCAATAAATTTGACATACGCTACTTCAGTTAAGAGAACCCAAGTGTACACAGAACTATGTTTAATTCAACTAGCGTATATCCAACAAACTTATGATTCATTTAATTCGTCATATGTTGATCTTCAATCAATGCATTAGAACATCATTAACCATATAAATAGTGACCAAGTGCAGTAAAAAAGGAATAGATCATCACACATAAGAGACACACATGAACACCATGATATAAGGTGGAAACCCAGTGCGGGACAAAAACCACCTGTTGTTTTCTTTAATATAACAAAAGCCTATTTAGAATCTTGTGCTGGCACAGACTCATACCAATATGCAGGCGCCCACCTATAGAAGGCTACAACCTTTTCTCATTCTCCAGCTTCTACTTGAAGGGAGCTACAACTCCCTAGCTCTTGTACTAGCTGATATATTTACTAGTACATAGGCACTGGCTTACAAAAGGCTACAACCTTGTCCTTTCATCCAGGGACCATGTTTCATAAATTTTCAGACTAGATCCATCAATAACATCAAAGCACAATATCAATTACCACTGCAATACAACCATCAACTATATCTACATCATCAATCTCTGAATCACCCAACAACTGAATCACTAAAACCCTGTGAACAAAACACAGTCACCAGAACACATAGTAGAACCCATAACTCTGAAACAACCACTTGAACCAACAACAACCTCAATCATCAAATCTCATAATGTATACACTACTTGATTGTGTCAAACCAGCGTGTATATGCCATTTCAACAAAGGGAAGCAACGTACAGATCTAAAAATAATTACTTATACCTTCGCTACAATTTACTACTTCAGATATACCCAGTTCATCAGATATAAAGGATAATGTATGCGTCAGTATTCAGATCTAAACTAATGATGATTATACGAGATAATGATAATGTGTTTTAGTCTTCATGATCCCAATCCATCAACCTTCATTCGCCACATAGGTGCATCCTTAGCAAAGCATCACACACCCATAACCTACATACTACATCTCACACTTCATCAGATATTCATCACTTGCACACTTGCACTTTTTCCTAATGACCTTCTTCTCCTTATATAGGTTTAGGCCTCTCTCAATACCATGGTCCAAAACCACATAGGATCGATACCTTATACCCAATACATGGGGTCAATACCTCGGATCAAATACCATGGACAAATACGAAAACACCATGGTCCAAATACCACTAACCAAAACTTAGTTTTCCAACATGTACGCACCTTTCCTTCTGTGAAAGTGCATTTTTCTGTTATGTGTGCCCTTGTATATAGTAAACCTATGTGTATATGTGACTTTCTATATAGTTAACTTGCGAATACCTTTTATTTCTTCATTCTTGTTATTTTCCTGCTATACTATGATATTTCATCCGAGAGAGTTTCCATCAAGGACAACACTTCTATCATACCTATATCATAATGCCAACATTCTCCCCCTTTGGACTTCATGGCAACAACCACACCAAGTCACTCTCCCACTTTGACATCAAGGGAAAAGGGTGGACCAAGATATTCTCTCCCTTGATATTCATTATGTTGTACATACTCACCCTGAGTACATGCAAAAATCTTAGATTGAGCTCCCCCTTAGTACATGCTAAGATTTATCAATCCATCCATGCTCCCCCTAAGCACATGCCGAGTCTGCAAAAATATTTTTCAAAAGAATAACATGACTCTACAACTCAACTAAGTGAGTATGACCTTCCTATCACCAATGACTCATACATACATCAATCTCCCAACTAAGTGGGGATACACCACTTTGAGACATCCACCCAACCAAGTTGGAGTATACCAAATGTTTATACATGACTAAAAATAGAAATTATTACATCATGCTTCCCATGCATAGTGGGGGTAAAAATTAGGTCTTTGCAATACCTTTACACCAAATGATATTCATGACTTTTATAACAAAGACCAGCCATCTAAACAAGATCATGATAGTCATCAACAACTATCATACAACCTATATGATCTGCAACATAAGCATTTGTCATGAGCATCCATACATGTAACCTACAATACCATTCTCTTCGTCAAGCAATAATAAGTAGCAAGACATATCGTTTAGCCACATAAGAATCATCACCAAAGACTTCTAACCATAATGTGAACAATTCATTATTCGAAGCATATGCTCCCCCTGAACCTGTGCCAACAACCATATACCATGACTGAACCATATTAGACTTATTTTCCTGAGTCCATTTTGCTACTTTTTCTTCAGAGCTCCATATACACTACTATGTAGCCTTCAACTCAGGTATATACGTAACCTCGCTTCACAATATCTGCATATGCAAATTGGAATACCAAAGGTTTACACTTTCAGCTTCCCTTGGGTCTATTATGTCTGCTAATTGAGTTATGCCACATCTTTCTGACAATAACTTTGTCTTCTTCAGTACTTGGGATTTAGATGATGTATTCTCCTTTTTCTTTGGTGTCCAAATTTTCCCCTGCATTCCTCTACTCTATGCTCAAATGTGTTACATGCATAACATCTTACATGTTTCATATTCCTTTTATTGCAATCAATAGCTTTGTGACCAAACATATTGCAAGAAAAACAATATCCCTTCAAGTACCTGGAATGTGATGATCTTTCTGTGTGATAGTCTTGAACCATTCTACTTCTGCATATGGCTACAACATGTCGAAGATTATGGCATTCATAACATTTAGCATTATTCATCAGAGGAAATAGTCGTCTATCACTTCCACAGTTTAGAGAAAAAGATTTTCTTTGAAGAACTTCTTTCCTTGGTTGTTGTTGGGGTTGTCCTCTTATCTCCTTGTTGAGAGTTTCAGGTTTTGCATTAGTATCCTTGCCTCACCTTGTGAGCTAGATTCACCTTCAATAGATTTATAAAAACCAAGACCAGTTTTGATAGCAGGGGATCTTTGAGTACTAAGAATATTATCCAAAATCTTAGTACTATCTTGAAATCGTAACAGTTTATCCTTTTCTTCTAATTTAGCTTTCAAGATATTTACCTCAACTTGATTTTGTTCTTTGTTTTCCAAATATTGCTTCCTTATGTTTTCTTCAACTTTTCTTCCTTTTTCCACTTGTTGCCTT
>APFE030634603.1:0-13483 GCA_000404065.3 Pinus taeda | reverse complement strand
TATGACACCACAAACAAAGTGGCATGATCATGCACAATACATAAACAAAATTGTAAACCAAGCGCAAACAAATCACAAAGCACTAAAAGTACAAAACTAGAAACAAACACAATGAATCAATCCCCATGGGTTCTTAATGCCTCCAAGGAAAAGCTCAACCTTCTCCATCTTCAAGATTTCATGTAGTCTCTTTTTCCATACGATCCCATGCATCATACTACCATAGACACATAATTGTCAATGAAAAAATAAATATAACAATATACCAGTTATCTTACCTTGTTGTGGCAAGAATGTTACCTTGTAACTGAACACATCCATTCCATCTTTAAAAGGACTCCAATTCCCTTGATGAATCCAACTATGAGTGGAAACTAGCTATTATACCTGTCGAATACATGTTCATGAATCTAGCACATATCCACATAATGTCAGACAAAATCAAGGTTAAGAAGACTTCATGCATTCATTCAAATCACTCATTCATTTGGAATTGTGGTTTCCAAACATAGCCAAATGATTTCTCACCTAATTGCTTTATGTTACCTTTTTTTACTTGCTTCAATTGAGTCTTACTATGTACTATCACATCACCCAACTGTTAGTTATATCAACAAATCAATTGTTATGTTGTCATGCTAATACCAAGCATGCTTCCCTACAACTGTTCAGACATGTCAGCCACATGTTCCAAAGATCAAGACGTTGTATATATTGGCTTCAAATAAACCTTTACCAATATTAACAACCATGTCATAATCGACTCATAGTCACAAATAATAATACTACAAAAAGAACCCACTTACATTCAAGTACATATCAACTATCTCAACACATATTGAGTTAGTACAACCATCTTAAAACATGGCCATATCTTCATGCAATCTTATATACATACTCATATCATCTAATTAATCAATCAATCAAATTGTAAACATATGGTGTTACATAATCAAAATCATTCCTCAATGTATCTTAGGGGAGGCTATCGCATATGCAGAAGTCAATCCAGATTAGTATGACACAATATCAAAAATACTGAATCATACATGAATATCATAACCATAACCATCTACACGGGCCAATCCATATTAGCACACTACATAATATCAAGATCTGAGTTGCAATAACCATAATCATCATGCATATGACCATAATTTATATAATAAAAAAATTACCATCATTCATGGCTATCTGACGCATGTGCATATGACTGCACTAATTTGCTAACATATATCATGCAAGTAACTAAAACAACAATATAATGGCAGGCATATACATAGCCATAATTCTTATAACAACCATCAACTAACAAACCTGCATGCCCAATATACAAAATTGTATGATGATCCTCCCTTAACCTAAATTCCAGTGTTGCAACTGTAGGATTTAACCCCATATAGAAATTACCTACATATGAATTCTAAAACATAGAAAATAAATAATGAGAGAGCATAACACATAAAACACATATACACAGAGATTTTTCCCTTGATCCCAAAATTGGGACTACCAGCTTGATTTTTCATTATGTTCCTTTCAATTTTATAATACATATTTATCCACGCTGAAGAATCCAATACCACAAACCAAAAACCATCATGTCCAATACCATGGACCGAAAACCATCGCGTCCAAAAACATGTGCAAAAATCATGCAAAAAAACATAGGTGGGTCCACCCATCCTAACATAGGGTCCAAAGCCAAAATTTTCTCGGGTGATGCCTCGAAACCCATAAAGTGGGGTTATGGGAATGCCTCAAACCCCCTGCCACCCCCCACCCCCCCACTACACAATCGACACAACAAAGGGGGGCTCTTCCCTCCCTCTAACCCCCTGATTAACTACATGGGCTAGTCGTGGAAAGAATATAAAACAACCCAACATTCTCCCACTTGTTGTTTTCTTTCGACAAGGGGCCACAAGAGAGCTTAGTCATTTATCCAGCCCTACAATTCCCATTGTTTCTCTACATCAAGAGAACTTCTCAGAGCTCACAGACTTTGTCAATGCATCTGCAATATTCTTCAAAGTGTCCACCTTTACAAGCAACACTTTTTTGTCTTCTATCATATCCCTCACAAAGTGATACTAAACATCAATGTGCTTTGTCTTTGAATGATATGCAAGGTTCTTTCCCAAGAACATTGCACTTGCTTGTCACAGTCTATCCTTATAGCCTCCTATACTAACCCCATACTTGAACACAATCTATGCAACCAAACTTCTTCCATACTTGCATGAGTGGCTACCATGTATTCTGCCATTGTAGTTGATAGTGCCACTATAGATTGTTTCCTACTCATCCAATTGACTGCACCTCCAAATAGGTTAAACACATACCCACTTGTAGATCTTCTTTGATCTAGATCTCCAACCTAGTCTGCATCAACAAAGCCATGAATATCCAACACTCTATCCAATCCTGGTCTTCTTGGTAGCACAAACCATAATCACTAGTGCCACGCAAATACCTAAAAACTAGCTTCATTACTGTCCAATGCTCCTTTCCTAGTTTTGACATAAGCCTGCTCAATACTCCCACTACATGTGCAATGTCTGGTCTAGTACAGACCATTGCATACATGAGGCTACTGACTACACTTGCATATGGAACATGGGACATGTCCTCTTCCTCTTCTTGTGTCTTCGGACACTGTTCAGCAGATAGCCTCACACCTATAAGAATAGGAACCTTCACCAGTTTACTATCCCGGATATTAAACCTTTGCAGTATTGTATTGACATACTTCCTTTGGTTTAACTAGAGCTTCCTCTTTGCCTGATCTCTTTTAATTTCCATGGCTAAAATATAGTTTGCAACACCAAGATCTTTCAAGTCAAATTTGGAGGACAATTGGGTCTTCAATCCTGGATAATTTCTTTGTCATTTCCAACCAACAACGTATCATCCACAAACAAGACCAAATAAATAACACGGTCACCAATTAATTTAAAATACACACAGTGATCTTCTTTGCTTCTGGTGAAGACAAGTCCCCATATAAATGTATCAAATTTCTGATACCACATCCTTGGTGACTATTTTAACCCATATATAGACTTCTTTAACTTGCATACTAGTTCTTTCTTACCCTTCGCCACAAAGCCTTTAGGTTGCTTCACGTAAATCTCCTCTTCCAAATCCCCGTGAAGAAATGTTGTCTTCACATCCATCTGTTCTTCCTCAAATTATCAAAAGCAGCAACACAGATAAAAGTAATCTAATAGAAGCTGACTTGGAAACAGGAGAAAAAATATCACCAAAATCAATTCCTGGCACCCGGGAATAACCTTTTTCTACTAACCGAGCTTTATATTTCTCCACCTTTCCTTCTGCATTTGTCTTCTTCTTGAACACCCATTTGCTTCGAATGGGTTTCCTTCCAGTCGACAACTCCACCAGATCCCAAGCCTCATTTTTGTGCAAAGATGACATTTCATGAACCATCGCCTCTTTCTAGAGCTTTCCATCCTCTGAATCCATTACTTCCTTCATAGTTGTGGGATCATCGTCAGTAATAGATAAAACAAAATTTGAACAAAAGGCCGATGGACTATACCTTTCTGGTTGTCTTCTTTGTCAATCTGATCTTCTGACACTCAAAGTTTGTGGCTCTTCATCTTTTGATTCCTCCTTTGTTGTAGAGTTTGATTCTTCCTCCTTAAGCTCAAACTCTATATTCTCAACTTCCTTTGGTTGGACTTCAAGTTTAATAACATATTTTACCTCTCTGAACGCCACATCTCGGCTATACACAACCTTCTGTGTGACTAGGTTCCAAAGCTTATTACCCTTTAAACCATCCTTATACCCAATAAAGATGGATGTTTCAGACTTACTATCCAACTTGGTTCATTTCTTCTCTGGAACATGTACATATGCATCACATCCAAATACCCTCAGATGTGAAAGAGAGGGTTTCTTACCGATCGATACCTCTTGTGGAGTCTTATCCTCCAATGCTGATGAAGGTGACCTGTTGACCAGGTAACATGCAGTATCCACCACCTCTACCCAGAATTCTTGTCCTAACCCGGCACCACTGAGCATGCCTCTCGCCCTTTCCATCAACCTTATTCATTCTTTCTGCAACTCCATTTTGCTACGGTGTATATGGATTAGTCTTCTATCATGCTATACCACACATCTTACAAACTTCTTCAAATTCCTTACTACAAAACTCTCCACCATTTTCTGTCCTCAGCGCCTTTATCTTCTTCTCTGTCTAATTTTCCATGAGAGCCTTAAATTCTTTAAACCTTTCAAAGGCTTCAGATTTCTTCTTAAGGAAATATATCCATGTATTCCTTATGAAGTCATCTATAAATGATACATAGTACCCAGACTTACCCAGTGATGGAACCTTGACAGGTCCAAACACATCACTATGCACAAGCTCTAATATCTATTTTTCCCACTTACTACCAGAGGGTAAACTCACCCGATTCTGCTTCCCATATACACAATTTTCACAAAAATCAAAATCCAGAGAGCTATTACACATACCTTCTACCATACTTTTACCATGAAGTATTCGAAGGCCCTTCTCTCCAATATGTCCAAGCCTTTGATGCCACAACATGGTTTTCTCTCCATAGACCACTTGATTTTTTACTCCACTTTCAGGAACCATAGAACTGTTGCACCCATCAATAATAGTGCTACCTTGCAACTTGTACAGAGTTCCAATTCGAACTCCCCACATCAATACCAGTGCTCCGCGAACCATTTTGTAAGTATCGTTCTCGAACACTATTTTTAAGCCTGCATCATCCATCTTGCTTACAGAAATCAGATTTCTGGCCAATGCATGAATATGAAGGACACCTAGAAGTGTTATAACCCTTCGACCTTGCAACTTCAACTTTACTTTTCTGCAACCAATGATTCTAACCTTCCTATCATCCCCTAAGAAGACATCACCACCATCATATTTCTCATACTCGCAGAACCACTCTCTATTGGGAGTGAAGTGAAAGGATGTGCCAGAGTCAATCAACCATGCCTCATGATCTACATGTGTACTTGAAGAAGCCAAGTACACATCCCCACCTTAATCTGAGGTGGTTTTTGCCTCTGCAGAAGGAGCATCATCAGACACCTTTCCTTTATTAGGAGCTTTAGATTTACAATCCCTTTTGTAGTGTCCTTCATTTTTGCATTTCCAATACACTACCTTTACAGGGTTTCCTGGAGATTGAGATCTCCCTCTAGATTTAGATCTCCCACTTGATGATTTTATTTTATTTTTTTTTTTTTTCTGTTCTAGGACTGTCCTCGTATAGACAAGGCATCACCATTCTAGCTCTCCATATTTTTCTGTCTCATCTCCTCCATCGGCAAGGATGAGACTATTTGATCAAATTGCAAGGCAGTTGCATTGCTACCTATTACAATAACCAAACTATCCCATGAATCTAGTAGAGAACACAGCAAACTAATGCACTTATCTTCATCTGAAATTTTAATATCAACAGATGCTAACTGACTTACCACAATATTAAATGCGTTTAGATGCTCTTTCACCGAGTCTCCATATTTTATCCTTAGGTTATATAGCTTTTTCTGCAAGAACAATTTGTTCACCAGAGGCTTAGATTGGTACAAAGTCCCTAAAATGTCCCACAAAGCTTTTGCTGTAGCTTCCCCTAATACATTCAACAATATTGAATCTAAGACACACAATCATATTGTGCTCTTTGCCTTCCAAACCAACTTTTTTCATTCTTCATCGGACACTTCGGTTGGTTTAGTACCTGGATCTACCGCGATCCAATGATCTTTATCCACCAACAGATCCTCCATCTTGAGTTTCCACAACTCAAAACTCTGACCATTTTCTCCATCTCTATATTTCCACTGCTCACCATGTTCTTTGACCACTAGAATCGATCTTGCAAATCTCCCACTGAATCGGACCTACCATAGGCCCGAGCGAAAACGCTTAGCAACAAAGGCGTCCCCTTGAAGCCAAAACAGCTCTGATACCAAATGTAGGTTTTAACCCCATGCAGAAATTATCTGCATACAAATTCTAAAACACAAAAAATAAACAATGTGAGAGCATAACACATGAAACACTTATACACAGAGATTTTCCCCTAGATCCCAAAATCGGGACTACCATCTTGATTTTTCATTATGTTCCTTCCAATGTTATAATACATATTTATACATGCTGAAGCATCCCATACCATGGACTGAAAACCATTTCATCCAATACCATGGACTGAAAACCATCGCATCCAATACCATGGACCGAAAACCATCACGTCCAAAAACATGTGTGAAAATCATGCACAAAACCATAGGTGGGTCTGCCCATAAAGTGGGTTTACGGGTACGCCTCAAACCCCTGTGAACCTACCCCCTGCTACACTATTGGCGCAACAAAGGGGGGCTTTGCCCCCCCTCTAACCCCTAGTTAACTACATGGGCTAGTTGTGGAAAGAATATAACACAACCCAACAACAACCTCACTCTAATGATCTGCATCTCCTGCTCTATCTCCTCCAACACATTACTATCATGATGACATAAACTAATAATATGAATATGATGATGCATTTCTAACCTACTATGTATGGATCACCATAAACATGAAAATTCCTGCATAATAACATGCTTCGAACCCATCAGTTCCAAGTGTTGAAACATGTTTTGGTACCAGCCTGTAGCACCTCCTCTCATATCTTCCCACTTTCACCAACATGCCCGGGGTAAACATGAGCTGAGGGCTACTATGATATGAATCAACCTCCTAGATAACCTTAAGGAAATGGAGTCAACAAAACAAGTCCTTAATACCTTCCCTCAACTGCTATAGGACCCCTAGGAGCCAACCAACCACTCTAGGTGCTTAACCCATAAGGTAACTTATCTTGTCACTAAATTAAAGCATCAATCACTCCCATGACAAGGAAATTTAGTGATGGTAATGCTCCAGTCGCTCTCATGAGCCTGCTTCCTAGTGACTGTAGTCCTTTTCACTCATTTTTGTGCAACCAACTACGAGATCTAAGCCACTTTTTCAAGGCTAGTCCCCAGACCACTGCCCAAAGATTGATGAAATTTGTAGAACAACAAATGACATAAGGAAAAATCCTTTAACAAAAAACTTAACCAAGGAATCGACCTAATCAGGTCTAACCATGACAGTCATTCTATCAAGCACATGGTGAATATAAAAACTATAAGCCATTAATGCATATTTGAACATAGAGATCTGGGACTTATATAAGAAAAATCAAGAATGTATAATTCCCTCTCACAATAGCTGCAATAGAATTTATTAGGTCATTCATTCATTAACTAGTGATTTACAAGAAAAAACATGTTAAGATTCATAACATGAATATGTCATAAAACCATGCTTATAACCAACATATAACCAGATAAATGACAATGATACAACAACCATTAAAGCCACATAAAACTAAGTACATTTACTCATAAAATACAAGAGGAAATTAGCTCTTATTGACATATGCAAAATCCAACCAAGTCAGGGACTACCACATACCACATGACCATAGATTGGGCTGAACCAAATTTTTATTTCATCCAATCACTCCCATGCCATATTCCAAGTATGAATGTGTGATTTCATGGGATAACCAATGCATAAACAACCGAGGGAAGCCAGAGGTTAAACCACCTCCACACTCACACTATTGTGATCTTACATAAATTTTCCTTGAGACCACAAAACAAAATCAATCTTGGATGCCTCGTAATTACTTCACCATCCCTTGAGGAATTTTCATGTCTCCACCCACTTGTTCAGGGATTCCCAGAGAAAACCATCTCCACCCCCAACCCTTGGGATTTTCTTCATACCACCTTACTCAGATCCAAAACCTTCCAACAATATAAAGCTCAACCAAGAATTAATCCCATCAAACAATGGGTATACATAATGAAAAGGAAAGGCTAAAAACACTGTCAGAACCCAACAAACCCCATGCCAATGGAAAAAAATGAACCAAATACAAACATCCATATACCATGTATTCCAGGGCAGCTAGGGAATCATACATGAAACATGTTACCTACAAGTATTCATGTTGAGGCTACTTGATCTAACTTTCCCTTGCATGATCCTTGCTTCCCTTTGCCTTCCTTGTCTTTCCTTTTCTTGCTTGAATTCCTTCTCCTATCGGTGCTCTTCTCCTCTCTCAAACTAATTCAAAAACTACACTGAAAAAAGGCTAAAAAAACTATGAATTGATCCTCATAAGAATTTTTACTATTGATGCCTCTAATTTCGTCATTTTTCCTCCATTTTCTTTCAATTTACTAATCCAAATTTGCATCTCTTCACCTTCCTTTTCTCCTATTTTCCTTTATTTTCATAAAATAAATGCCAATAATGCCTTTTGTCTTTTCAAATCCTTTACCAATTTCCCTTAGCCATAATAAACAAGTGATGCCCACTAGGATGATTTACCCGACATTGAGCTCGAAATACATATCACATGACCTTGGTCTTATTTTTCCTTTATTAACTTTATTCCATGAACTTTAACCGAGGGTTGTTTCAAGTTCCTTCTATTTTTAACATGGATTTGATATGCAAACATTATAATAAATCTAATCGTTGATGTTTGTTAACATTACCTTACTGAATTTCACAAGCTATTGTGGTGACCATTAACAAGCTCTCTTAGATTTTACAACCAAAATTATAAAGACCTGACCTCGTAGGTGGGACACCCTCTCAAGTGAAATTTTTTGGGTTACAGGTGACCACATGTCTTAAAAGCTTTAATTTTGAAACTCCAATCAATATTCACTACATAATTTTATATATGTTTGGGCATTCAAAGAATCACAGGTCATCTTATTTGTTTGATAACATGATGAAATTTTCCTACACACAATTAAATTAAGGATATCTTTCCTTCACTGTGGCTGGTAGGTTATTTCTGAGATAAGCTCAACAAAAAGTCAAATTGTCATGGCATATGTTGTATTCATTAGTTATATATATATAAAATATGGGTTGTTGCATGGAATTTCTTTGTTGCAAATAAAAAGGTTTTATGTATATATTATATATATATATATATATATATATATATGGTGTTTGACTTTATCATATGACTTATAGTTTTGTTGAAAGGCTTTGTTATAACTTGTGATGGTTATCCACCATTGTAAGCTATGCGATATATATTTATATGCAAACTAAGATTGAAGGCTATACTATATGGTTTGAATGAGCATGTATATACACATGGTATACATTATGGATTAAATTTCACATTGAAATATTAATGTATTATTGATAGCATGAGTTTTCAACATTATGAGATGTAATGTTTGATATATTTTGCAAGAATGTTCACCAATAAGGTTTATCGTTTATATGATTCATGGCTCACTAACATGTGGGATGGATTTATAATTTATATGAGATTCTACCACCTGGAATGTATGGGTCCCTGCCAGAAATTAGTCGACATGGTTTTGGGATTAAAGTTACATAAAATGGTCACATCTGTGACAATTAATGTGAAATCACCTTCGTAAGACTTGGCACCTCTCCTTATGCATTATATTTATTATTGGTGGAATTGTTGATTTGGTAACCAATTTGTTTAACATATGGGAATTATTTTGACAATATACATGTCCATCCTTTAAATCTATTATTCGTCCAACTTGTTACACCCACGATGACTCACGCCTGAATCATGATAGATGAACTACATTGGCATTATTTCACCATGTTGTGTTTTAATCATTGCACAAGCTAGCATGTTAAGCCTTATGCCACACTAAATCCACCATTCATTGCTACATTTACTCCCATCATACTCACCACCTCGAGCCATCCAACTCATTTATTTCCATGATCTAGGTACTAAGGTTTTCATTTCATTTGTTCTTTCTCATTCTACACCTCCATACAGTAAAATTCATTGAATAAATCCATCACAAATATGGATGACGATTACATAAGAGTAGCACAACTAATGAAATTATCATTTTCCTTTTCTTTCAAACATTATTACTCACCAAGTATGTTTCAAACCAATTTTCCTTCATCAACAATATGTACTTCTACGAGTTCTTCTCCTTGTTCTCCATGTTCCCACTACCGGTGTATGTTAGCGAATATATATATGATTGGTCTTAGGTGGTCACGTTGTTTGTCTCATAAATTACTGCGCACAACCTTTGCATATTTTAGTGAATATATATATGATTTGTCTTAGTTAGTCACAATGTTGGTCTCATAAATTCTTGTGCACAGCTCTAGTATTTATATCTTTACCATCCTATAGTCATTCTTCTTGTGCAATATGACGTGAATTCCTTGAGGCTATTAAGTCTTGGACACATAGCATTTAGTGTAATAATGGAGCTAATCATGGTTGGCCATGTTCATTATAATAAACTTGGAATTTTTTTTAGTTTATGATTTAATAAATTAAAAATCCACAGTCATTATTGTTATCCTTTTTGGAGGATTTGTTTAATTGTCTCAAATGACTTAATCAATGGTTCTTAAAATAAAATAAAAATTCATTGACCATTGTTCCTATTCATCTATTATTAGCCATTTGGCTTCAATTAAAGAGAATTGTCTTTTTATCTGTTATGATTTTTTATTAAATATCCAAAAATAAATTAAACTAATCTATGTTACCATGTGAGGGAGATCTTAAGGTCTCGGGGCTTCGGGAAAAATACCCATGCAAAGGTGTGCACAAGAATTTTGTCAATTTTGTTAAATTAATCCATTTAATGATGCACAAGTTACGAGACCTATCTTAGTACCAACACCAATTCTCATTCATATAGTGACATGTCCCAAACATTAGGAGAATTTTGAGGTCTAAAATGGGCCTCCTAAGAAAAATTTAGAAACAAAATAAACCTTATAAGAACCAATAGGATTCAATATGGTGATGTTAACCATGGAGTATGGTTCACCATTTTTGGAGTAAAAAGGTAAAAGATTTAAAAATAATAAAATAATAAAACTACTTTTTCAACTGATATTTTAAAGTTATCTCCCTAAGGTTTTACTCAAATTTCTAGAGTGAGTAATCATTGGATGAAAATTTTAATTACTCATGTAAGGATAACCCATGTTACATACTTTTGATGGACCCTGCTACATGAAAACTGATGAACACATGAAAAAATGAGATTGCAATCACATTTTTCATGTATTTCTCATTTTTCATGTAGCAAGATCCATCAAAAGCATGAAACATGGGTACTCATTGGATGAGGAATCAAATTATTCATCCAACAAGTGTTTATGCTCAACATTTGAGTAAGCCCATATGGAGATAAGTTAAAAATACAAGTAATCTAATATTATTTTATTATTTCCACAATTATTTTATAATTTCCCTAGGAGGCCCATTTTAGACCTAAAAATTCCCCTAATGATCTATGTTATAATACTCTATTTCAGCGTAAATCACATGTAGACAAACATTTGTCAACGCATTTCGAACCAACCAGTGTGGTTCATCGTCAGGACAAGTTGAAGAAACAGATCCAGTATATCATGTTAAATAGTCTGAGCAGAGATTCCAACGGCTAATTTAACGGCTAAATCTAACTAAAGGACCCAGGTCAAAATTAATTTAATATTGTTAATATTTTAATATTATTATTAATAATTTATAATTTATTTTATGGGAAATAAGTTAAATCAGGTAAAAAGTTCTAAAATAATCATGCTTAGTTTAAATAAAAATTAATTTAAAATAATAATTATTTTATAATTATAATATTTATGGATAAGTAATTAGTTAAAAAATAAATTCATGTAGTTTAAAACTAATTAATTAATTTATTTTAATTAATAATATATATATCTATCTCTATATATATATGTATATATAGATATATATGATGATGATGATGATGATGATGATGATGATGATGATGATGATGATGATGATGGTTAACGTCCACTAAGACCAAACATTGGTCTATCGGACCTAAAGAAACAAATTATTTATTTTGATTTAAGATTTTATTTCTATGCTCAAAAATCTTGGAGAGAAGCCTCCGAGGCTCATTATAATTTTGACATTATAAAAGGCTAGGAAGGCTAGTATTGTAACAAAGATTGTGAAAGTGAGATCTAATGTGGTTGTACGCAGGGCACTCTAAGAGGAAGTGGTTTTCATCCTCGATGTTCCTATTCTCACATATATGGCAGATCCTTTCCATCCATGTTGTTTTAGGAACTTCCCAACAACTTGTTTCACTATGGAGATCATGAGAATTCGTTCTAATCTTTGCTATATTAATTTTCTTCTTTGAGCTAGTTAAAATAGAGAGATACTTTTGATCTTCTAGGGTGGGGTGGATGACCTTCTTATAATAACTTAATTTTCTTTTAGCCGCTAAATCTTTCTCACACCACATTTTTTCTTTGAACTTAGAAGTAACAATATCTTTAATGTTATTTATGTTTTGCAATGTATCATTCTCATTGATCTCCCAAAGCAACAAAATAAATTGGATTTATCATTACGACATTCCTCTGCAATGATCCTAAGCGTAACGAGGTGGTCTATTGTTGAGTGATGCCTTCTGAAACCTGCTTGGCCTTTAGCCCTCTTAAATTCACTTTCAAACCATATTCTTAACTTCTTTTCCAAAATACTACCATATAACTTGGCTAAGAGAGGGCTAATCATAATTGTCCAATAATTAGAGGGGTTATTTGTATCCCCACTTTTAAAAATAGGGATAATGAGGCTCTCAGTCTAAGGTTTAGGGAACCCTTGCTTGACTGCTTGATTGAAAAGCTTGTGGATGTGGGGTATGAGGACAGGACCTCCAATTTTTAAGATTTCCACCTGGTAACCTCCAATGTCCTTAGCTTTCCCATTAGCGATGCGATTAAACCCAAAATTAATGTCTTATAAAGAGAAAACTTCTTTCATTGTGAGCAAGGTTTCCAAATTATCCATGACATTTAGAGACTCATAAATCTTTTTAAGATAGGAATTCCAATCGTGAAGAGAAATTTCATTATTATCTTTAGTCTTCCTAGTCGAAATCTGCCTCCAAAATTTCTTAGGAGCTACCTTAGAGAGGTGTAAGAGATTCTCTTGTCTTTGATGAATGTACTGCCTCTTTTTCCTTTTAGTTAGGGCTTTGTATATTTTTATCTTGTCCATTTTAAGAGATTCGTCAACAACTTCCTTAATTTCTCTTCTTGCACTTTTACAATCTTTGTCATACCATCGATTGGTGTTGCTATTTCTTTTATTATTTGAAACTTCAATTGAGAACTTGTTAATAGAATATGAGAGGGTTGTAGTAAAATTATATGGAGATCTTTTATGTTGTCTATACTAGATAAGGAAGCAAATTAGTTTTTAATTCATTTAGGAAGGGATCTTTTTTATTTGTATCAAAGATTAACTTCCTTTGGCTATAAGGATTATGTTCTATGGGATCTCTATGCATGACAAAATTTAGAGTTATA
>APFE030634602.1:0-12764 GCA_000404065.3 Pinus taeda | reverse complement strand
GATCTGAAGTCCCTAAAGCCTCTAAGCTCAGAGCCACTACACAACCAAATCGAAAAACAAACCCAACAAGCAAAACTTCTAGGATTTCACCTAAAACCCTAATGCTAATGAAACAATCCAAGGAAAGATTTCAACTAGTCACATGTAGGTATGGGTAGAGGACAATTACTAGAAAAACAAGATAAAATTAACTAAAAGAGCAGAAGTCAAAATTTTCAAAGATTTAGTAGGGTACGCAGGTGCAGAGCTCACCCAGGTGCGGGTACGCTTTGTGCACAAAAACAAAGTGTGTACAAGTACGCACTGTGATATAAGCGCAGGCTGCGGACTTCAACTAAAGTAATGAAAAATAAAAAACAAAGCTAAATCAACTAAGTCTACCCAAAGCCACACACAACAAGCCAAAAACAGAAACCAAAAACAAGTTTCTCAAGTCAAAGGACAACCAGGAAAACAATCAAGTCCCCAGCGGAGTCGCCATTTTGTCACGCGGAATCAGTCGATCTTGCGGACAAGATGGACCTTCCTAGAATCTAATGAAGACCTAATGACAAACAAACAAACCAAACACTATCTTTCTCTAAATGTGCTTTATAAGTAATGGGAAACAAGTGTGTTTAAGGGCTTAGCTCATGTCCAACGCAAGTTCAGAGATGCCTTCGCTTCTTTGATCCAAGTAAGTTCCTTCGTCACAAACCTACAAGCACAAACAAGGCAAACAATTAAATAGCACCCGAATATCCAATATTATAAAACATATTTAACATGAAAGTCAAGGAGTCCATGAAACAAATAGCATAAGATACTTGTTGAGAAAAATGAGCTTGATTGTATTAATTCAAAAGAAAAGAACCTTACAACCTTTGCCTTGACGCTGTACAAGCTCCTTCCAGGGTCCAACAAGAAGTCTCCTCCACTTTGACAAGCTTCACTCACTCCCTAATGGGGCCAACAAGGTATGTGATCTCTCCTCTTAAGCTCAAATAGGAAGTCTTGATTTCACTAGCATTTACCCTCAAAAGTTTAGCTTCTAACCTTTCTGGCCACTGACCCAATGCCTCAATTTATAGTGCAATGGAGATCAGTTACCAGCTCCTCCTTCAAAGGGATAGAGTCCTCCTTCAAAGGGATAGCTCCACTCAACAAGGGATTAGTTCCTCCTATGATGGGATGCATGAACCACTTGGAGCGAACAATCCACGTAACAAATCCTTCTAGAAAACTCTAGAATCAACCCAAGATGAGTTTTTTAAGACAAAAGTTGCGCCTTTTGACTTTTACAGGGGTACGCACCCTCCCCTTTACATACATAGCATATAAGTACGCAGATATCTTGAACAAAAGGTGCGGGCCCGCAGGAAAAGCTAAGAGAAAGTGCGGAACCAGAGTTATATTTCTTTTTTGATGTCTTTCTCTCTTTTCTCAAGCTTGTTGTGAAGAGCTGAGGTTTAAGACTTGCTTAGGAAGCTGGTATAGGTGGTGATAGGCCTATACCGACTGCAAATAATCAAGGTGACGATATTTTTGTGTAACACTAGCCCCTCCTTTATAGCGCTTAAAGCTCTCTCGATGGTCTTATGGATGGAGCAGTGACTAGGGTTCGAGCTATTGTCTCAAACCCCTCCACCTAGTACCTTCTCCTTTGGCTTGTGGTTTGGTGCGCTACCTATGACTGTGGACTAGGGCTAAGCCTCGAGCCCTTGGCTCCTCTTCCTGTAGTCTCATGGGTGCGTGTGGCTGGGTTCTAGGGGCTTAGCTCTGACCCGTTCATCCAGAAGGTGCCATAACAAACCTTATATAGAGGTTCTTACCATATGATAGTAAACACCACAGAATATTTTAATGTAGAGCACTAAAATGTTGAGTAGAAGGTTGAGATTTCGAATCCCCTGAGGTCCGTTCATCCTAGACCAAAATTTTGGCCTTTTTTGGGGTGCCACTTGCCAACCCATGATGAGGCCATGTGGCATCACTTCATTGGTCCACATGACCCTATACAAACAAATCAAATGCACCTAAAACCAGAGAATGAGAGGATCCCATGTGTCAACTTGTCATTGGTTCATAACCTGCACAGTCACCTTGCTGAGTCAGGAATACAGTCAACCCAGTCAACTACTTAGTCAACAAACTTGCTCAAATTTTACATGTTTGGGAAAATGATAAGACTACAATATCTAGAGCATACAATGTCAGATTGAGGTGAAACAAATGTCATTGGATTCAGAATGGAGAGAGCTTCGACTGATGATAATTTCAATAGTTTTTGAGCACTTTCATTTTTGAGCTAAAAATTGATCACCTAATGAGTGACTTCCTTGAGAATGTAGCGAAATATCAAAAAGAGTCCCATGGTGTTGATGGTGCTAGACCTGCTAACATTCAGGGGATCTCCATGATGGGAAGTCCCAATTATAATTCACATTGTTTGGACTAAGAGTCTGAGAAGTGGGTGTTAATGATGTGCATTAGCTATGAATACACATGAGGTGATTTATGTTGACTTTAGTGAGAGCATGTGTGTGGCCCTATGGAACGTCAAGTTTGATTCATGGAGGTTCCAACAAATGAAGGGAAAAGGAATTGAGCCCCTTACAAGCCTATAATAGTATACATCTTGAAAGGAACACACAAGCATAATGTCATCATAAGATAATATGAAGAATAGTGCACAAGTTAACAATGATGAATTAATATAACTCACATTCAACAAGATTCATATAAATGCAAATGAAATAGTTCGTAAGCATAAGAATAAGTTAGATAAAGTATGTTGAAATTACAACAAGAGTAGTCCTAAATTCACAACCTATGCATGAAAGTGTGATGGATTTGGGCTTTTACTAAAAGCGAAAGTTCCAATCATACATAAACCATTGACAAACTATTAGCCCCAATAGAGGAACATGAATTCAAAAACACCTTCTCCTCCAAAGATGTGTACTCCCTCTACATTATGAAGAGGCAAAGGCTCTCACAAAAATCCCAAGCTCTTTCTAATCCTAGTCCTAGCCAAAATCTTGGCTCCCAAAATCCATTTACATGAGTTATGAGGTTCTATTTATAACAAGAAGGGGTGACTCTTCAACTCCCCTTTGTGACTTTTGGACTACCCTCATGAGCCTTCAGCTTGTTTAAAAAATGAATCATTACATTACACCATGACTCTTTACATTCCAACATTTACACTTGGAATTCCACGTACAAATTAATTACAAATAATATTACAATTTGAACTTGTACCTATCTAAGGCAAAATAAGGTAGATCCAACTAGACAATCTAACAAGACAAAGCATTATCATGCTTGAGTTTGGGAAAGCTCAATCTTAGCAACTTCCAATTGATTTTTTTGGTCATGTAACGGTGCCAATTTTGGCACTATGGGATAACATCCCCAAGCTATGTGATGGTGTGTAGCTGGAAGCAAACTTTAGCCTTCATGGAATCCGAGTATGATTATTTGGATCAAATTTCTACTTGCTTATGAAGCATGATAGACATTGTCTGTACTTGGATACGATCACCAATGTAGTTGTGCATGTTCTCTCTATTCACCTCCAAGTCCTCCTGGCTTGAAATATGTCTCAACTACTCTAAGTATTCCTCTATCTACTTTTTGACCTAGTTCATCGATTTGGCTTCATTGAGTGAGCCAACTGATGGTATCTTGTGGGTCTTCACCAAGAAATCCAGAGTGTTATATATCCATACATACAAGGCCTAAAAGCTACCAATGAATGAGGTGAGTTGCTTTCTATTATGGATCAATAATTGTACTCTTTCCTTCTCCATCTCTGCTTGTGGCTTCTTCTTCTTACCCAAGTCAAGTGGTTCCCATTTTTATCGCATTATCCATTCATGCAAGACAACGATTACAACTTGCACATTTATGGGAGTTTTCAAAAATTCCTTACACCACTGCTACAAGCCATGCATGTAGAGAACTACCTTATGCACGGTAACAAGATCCTCACATAGATCCTACATATTCTCTCCAAGTATTGATACTTTATTAAGTATCCTTGACTTCATTTCCTCCAAGTGGGCCTCTATTGAAGTTGCATTCTGAGATTTTGCACAAAGTTGTTCAACCTCTTGCCTCACAACCTACAAGTTATTTTCCAATTTCTTATTCTCAACCATGAGAGACTGAGTGTTTGAATTTGCTGCAGCTATGAAGGTTAAGTTGGTTGAGGCAATGGATTCAGGATCTCTTTTGGTTTTAGCCATAATTACCATTTCTCTCATAAAAGAAGAAGATGTGAGATCATCTGGAAAATGCTTCCTATGCGCTTATACAATCTTCTTCTGGAGTTCATCACTCAATAGATTATATGTGTCCATAACTAGATAATCATCAAGAGGAACAACTTCCCCTTCCTCGCCTAGAGCTGACCTTGCTGCCAGAGGTGGTGGAGACTGAATAGTGACCTGGTGCATGCTAGGGATCAGGCCAACATATTTATTTTATGTCTCCAGTTCCACCTCTGTGTCATCGATTTATATCAAATTTTCAATCTAGGGAGGAAGTTGCTAATCCTACATATGTCTGCCCTCCTCCTATGCTGGTTGTTGGTTTTGTTCTTGCTCTTCAACTTGTTTCCTCATTGTTTGTTATGCTATTGTGCGCTTCCTTTCTTCTTCTTCCTACTTCTACTTCTCTTCTTGTTCTTTCTTCTATTTTTTCTTCCTCCAATCTCCTATGCTCTTCCTTCTTCTTTCATTATTTTCTCTAGTTCCTTTGTTTCCTCTTTGCCCCTACTGCTAAAGTTTTTTTCATAATAGCTCGATCCTCTTTCATCTTGTGGCTTCTTTCTCCCACTCAACTACGATAAAATGTTTTTTTCTTTTATCCTGCATAGGCATTCTCCCTTTTACTAGCACTTCTTCTTGAGTTATTTCCTTCTGTGGAGTTTTCTACAAAATTGACCAGCTCGTGGGTCTTGGAGAAATTATAACAATTCTTCCATGGGTCCTCTTCCTGCTAATGAAATATCTCGTTTAGCCACTAGAAGTGAATTATCACAAAGTGGTTCTTCCAAGTAGCATGGGGATCGTACATGTTAAAGTATTGAGTACTGAATGCAAACTTGTTTATCACCTTTCTTTCAGTATCTACCAATTTCAGGTTCTTTATCTCATACAATTCGTTTCTTCTTCCTCTGAAACATTGCCGAAATTCTTGTGGCATGATGATATGACACTTCTTGCATGAAGAGTTTGTGAGTGGCATAGCTTGGAAAAACATGTGGTGACTTCTCTCTATTGAACACTCTAAGTAAGGTGTCATCTAATGAAGAAAACCAATTTGTGATCTCTGATATGGCCTCCATTGTTGCAGGCAACATATAAGGTGGTTCTTCCTCAAATATCATCTTATATAGCAGAATGAGGAAGTAGTTAGTTATCTTCTGCATGATCTCTCAATGGCTGCAACTTGAGAGCAGCTTGTAGTTGATGTGCACAATAGGATCTCGAGGTGGACAAGCCCAATTCATACCAGGGAATGCATTATGTGCACAAATTTCATCGAGTAAATATGCATACATATATAATCTCTCTTTCCCTCCCTTGGGAGGATTTACGACATTACATACATGGATATTTAATTGTTGAGCCAACAAATCTGCTAAGTTGAGAAGCTTCCCATTCTTTACAACCTCATTCAGAAATATTTCCCATCTTTCCAAAAGGGTCTCTATGCTGAGATGATGAGCAACTAATAGGCCCTCCTGAGAGACATTGTCTGATATGTGTTGGTTGGCGTTTGTAGAAACTTTGATGGATCCTTCACCCAACTCTTAACAACATCCTTCGTGGCCATATAGTGTTTGGTCGAATAGAAGAGTGAATCCAACATGTTTTTGGCTAAGGAAAGTGGTACATAAGTTAGTAACTTGCTATTAGAAAAGTAGCAAGCCTCCATCTGCTAGCACTCCACAAAGTCATGGTCTTCACATCAATATGTGAGACAATCCAATTGATGATATCTACACATGGGAAGGTTGGATATCTTCATGTAACACTATGTAGCCCTAATCTATGGAAATTTATGTATATTGTCGGTCCTCTAGATCTGATGTGAAGTCCTTTACTAAAAAATGTTCATTTACATTCTCCCATGTAATACTTGAGTCCTTTTGTACATATAATTGAGTGTCCCAGTATACTGGCAAGTTTATTGGAGTTTCTAAATGGCTTCCTTGGTACTTCTTTCAATGGTATCCTTCGAAGCAGTTCCCTTGGGTGCCATGGTAATAGTGACTACTGGCAAGAATTTCTCAACAACTATGGTGCCTGTGGGACATAAAAGGTACTTATGGCAAGAAAACATTAACGTTTTGAAGTCTTCCTTCACAACAATATCTAGAAGCAAACTAGTGCACTAGTGAGAAAAATTGTGAAATTTTTCTCACAAGTAAGTGAGGGATATTGACTGTGGGAACTACATATTGTGAAATCCTAGTAGCCAAGGTGCAGCTTGAGGCTTAAGCTTATGGAATGCGTAGTCTAACCTAGGTAGTGAGTAGGAAAGATGACGCGTTGCGTGGTTTCAATGGCCAAGAGGCAGAATGAGCCCTGGAACTATGTAATGCACAATTGGGCCAGCCTATATTGGGCACTGTGTAGTCTCAGAGGCCAAGCCTCAGCTTGAGGTTCTGGATTACGTAGTTCCCAACTAGGTAAGGTGAAATCTAGCCAAGGAAAAGTGCAAATCTACTTGGCGGAAGTGGAGGAAACAAGAATATATAAAAGATAATGAAAGTAAAAGAATAGATCTGAGTAAGTGTGAATAGATTAATTTAAATCAAATAAAGAAATTTAAGAAATGGAAGGAAAAAAATATGTGAGGAGAGTCGCCAACACAATGATCGTTGATGTGCAGAAAAAAGAAAATCAACGCGACACTTATGAAAGGAAAATGAAACAACACATCTAAAATCTAATACAAGTTAAAACACCAACAAAAATTAGGAGAAACAAGCAAAACAACACTCGTAGAAGTGAAACAACAAAAAGCGAGAGAAAAAAGGGACAAAAGACAACAAAAGAAAAAATCACCCAGAAAAGAAATCACAAATCCACCGAAGGTTCCTTGATCTCTTGGTGAATGCTACAGTTCCAATATCGAATGTATAAATGAGCTCTAGAGGCACCTGTTAAATAGATTTTGTTGGATATGGGTTTATAATGTGCATGCCTAAAATCAAGGAAAAAGCCATATTTGGTGGAAATTTCTAAAAGTAGGGACTGCTCGACCTTAAGGAAACAGGTGATGAATCCCTACTTTCTAGGGATTTTTTTTTTTCTTTTTCTTTTTCAAGAAACTTTCCATGTACACTACATAGAACTATTTCAGAATTCTTGGGGAACTAGGTGCCTTTATAGCTTAGTGCATTTCTCAGTTTCTAAGCTCCAGCAGTGGATTGCACAATTTCTGACCTTAGTGTTGATATTCCATGCATGAGTTCTCAATTTTCAAGCTCAAGGCTAAGATTCATGTCAGGATTACGTAGTTTCTGGAGGCAAGCCCATAAGTACTGTAAGATCAAGTTAGAAGGCTAGATTGTTAATAAAAATTATTAGTTATGTATGGAAACAAGAAGACACAAGTATAGATAAAAAATAATAATTGTTGATGAAATCATGAATACTTGATTTTAGTCAAAGGTAAGCTCATGTCAATAGAAAAGAAGGCTCGAAAACCAAAGCATAGGTAAAGCTTTCGAGGGTGGTTGTAGCCACTACAACATTTGGCCTTGGATAATTTGCTTCAGATCCAAATATCACCATTGGATAAATATAGTCTTAGATTTTAAAAAAGGTGAGTCTAGTTTGCATGTAGGTGAAGTTACAAAAGAAGAACCCAGGAAACCTTTAGCAAAAAATACCAAAAACAAGAATGAGAACCAAGGAAGAAAGAAGCATAACCAACAACAGACAAAGTAGAAAACCCAACACGACCAGAAAATAAAACCTCGAGGAGCCGCTACTCTTAGAAGATCTTTTCTCCAAGAGATGATTGTGATAGATTGTAAAATTCCAAATGAACCAATGTCCCTTTGTTCCTTTTCTGCATAAAGTATACTATTACAACTATCACAAATTTAGGCATGTTGTAGATAATTGTTGGATTAGAACATATAGATCAAATCAATGAAGCTTACATTAATTTCAATAGCCAAGGTGATTGGTCAACATGTATAAATGTATTTTTTGTGGTTATTTTTACTCATGTCACATGTTTGTCCATAATGCAATAGATTGCAAGTCTAAGAAATGGAGGAGAATCACTTTGCATGCAATGTATAGACCTGGTATAAGCATCAATAGATTTGATCCTCTTGTTTCATATCTTTGCCATTTAGAGTGCTACACATGTCATAACTTTGGGCATATGTAAAGATATTATTTGATTCCCCATTACACAAGCCAAAATAAACAAAGTATAAAAAGAAAAGAGGACCTACCAGAAAACTAGTGAAGGAAGAAAAGAAGAAGATAAAGGGAGAAAAGAAGAAGCCAAAGACCATTTGGAGAAAGAAGAAGAAGGAAGACTTCAAGTAGTGAAGAGCATCCCCTCCTGCAATCCATGATTATTTCATGCATATTTATAGAGGACTGAAGAATTCAAAAGGGGTGCATAACCTTAGGGGAAGCATAGGATGGAGTATTGCAGCAACATATGATGAGTTCATTTGAGTCACATGCCCTTCTAGGCCCACATGATTAGTGTCTACATTGGAGGTATATTGAGCTCAGGTGGAGCTATGGATGGCATGATATTTACATGTGATATTTGGAATTTTCTTCATTTCGTTACATTGAGTCATTTGTGGAAGATTGATATTTGTTTTCATGAGTGAAAAAGAGTACATTTTTTATCCATATATATGCTTTGGTCTCACTAACAAGTTGGTTGAAAAGTTGTGCAACCATGCATAGATTGGAATGTTTGTTATAGACATGTACCGAGAAGATTTGAAACATGGAAAAAACATCTATGGGTTGTTATATGATGATTAGCACAACTATGTAGTTGTTACTATTTCATCACTATGTATTTGTTGGGTGTCTAGCCAATAGTATATTTAATCATCATGGTGATAGGTGTTTTATGGAGGAGTCACCATGGGTCTATTTTGCATCCATATATATGGGCTAATGACGATGTAGTAATCATGATTTATCAGATATTTTAGTCATTGATCCCCAAAGGATGATCATAGTAGCTATGTATTTATTGACATATTCATTTAAAATGTTCATGAAGCCATGTACTTGTATTGTACTTTTTATGAGATATTTATGACTAGGGACATACATATATCCCCTGGGTTTGGTGGCTAACCTAGAATAACAAAATGACAAATAACCAAATGTTTTCCTTAAAGTAAGTAGATGAAGGGATGAAACCTACTTGGAATCTGTCATATGTTTCACTCCTTTCGCTTCAATGCTCCAATCCTAGCTCCAACTACCAAAATTAGAACCTGCACAACCAGATAATGCAAGCCAAGAAACTACAAGATCTATGTAACATAATTTATCTACTTTATTCAAAAGATCAACATGGTATTGAAATACATGAAATAACAACATTGCATATAGGAAAATAAATGGCTCATTGTATTGATATAAATGGAGTGAGTTACAACCATAAATAAGTGTCGATATTGTAGAAGAACTCCTCAAAGTTGTTGAACTATCCTTCCTTTGTCCCAAAGTATACCTACAATCACCCTAAATATAAGGGTGGAATCACTCTCCAAAAGAGTAGAATATACAGAGTGGGGTAAGTTGGGAGTTCTTATCCTTTTACGAATATTAGGATTGAGATCCACTCTTGATGGGAGGAGGATATCTAAGGATAAGGGATGGAAACTCCAAGGTGGGATATGATAGGATCTGATTGTTTTATCTAAGGTAAATGGTTACAACAAATCCTGGAAGATTCTGGAAATGGAGGCTTCAAGATTCTTTTTCTTTTTCATGGATGTATAGAACCAATGCAGGTAAAAAGGGGAACAACCTATAGGCAATCCATGTAATCCATAGTGGAGAAAATTTTAGGTGAGTACTTTCTAGTAAGAGGCCAGGGTGCATTTTTCCTAAAACTGGCTCACATGATGAATTTTAGGGAAGAAACTATAGGGAATGAGAGAGTCATGCATAGGGCTTTATAAAATGATGATGTAAAAGGGGGAATAAGATATTGAATGATCCCATTAGGAAGCCTATTGGTTGGATGTGACACAATAGCCCATAACAGAGTGCCCCCTAAAGTACAAAGTTACAGATGATGACTCATGACTGAAGGGCTTTACCTTTTGACAAGTCAGGATCAAGAAAAACCAATGAGATTGTCTTATGTTACAATACATTTACATCATGATGTCCTTTTTCTGAGGGAGGCATACCCATACTCAGCACACAAGATAGAATTAAATGTATAATGATCAAAAGACATGTGCATTGATGATTGATGGTGGACCCATGATTTGATGAATGTTAGTATGATCATGGCCATCATACATAGTGATCTCTGTATAATCCTAAAATCATAAACTAGATGGTGGAAACTATATCCAGGGTCCTTTACCTTATTCATAGACCAACCAATATACGAGTGAATCATTGAGTTGAAGTCGAACATAGTAGAAACAATTTTATTACTGACCAATGATGTAAGACATTAACAAAAATGAGAGAAACCACATATGATGTTAATGGTTCTCAAGGTACTCAACTACAATATTTATGTTGTGAGTAAATGAGTTGATGTCAAACACCAAACATAATCTTTCAGTCAATTGCCATTGATGTAAACATGTTACCAAGAGCAAGGACACTTACCATTGATGTATGAAAGCACTAAGGTACGTATGGGTGTTTCTATGTAAACTTCTTGGATAATGCATTGATGTCGACAAGAAGCGACCCATCATGGGAGGAACTTCATGTATCCCCCATCAAAAACACAAAACGGGTATGATGATTGAGAAAGAATGATGTTGATATGGAACTAGATCAGGAAAGGAAAACATGGAATGAAGTCTTAAGATTATTGTAACAGATATCAACTGAATGTCTTCTCTTGAACACACCGACGAAAATTAAATGGAGTTGGAAGCATTGACCTAAAACTTAAATGGAGGCTCTAAAAATTGTATGATAACCAAAGGGCAAGCAGATTACCCAACCCAAAATCCACAGAGATGAAGTGGAAGAGTGTCATGTTCAAGAGTAAGCCATTGCCATTAACAAATGGAGTACCCTATTTTCCCAATTTCCCCAACCATACTGATCAGTACCTCTTTATTTTTTAACAATCTTATGAGGATAACATGTGATTTATTTGTAAGCCCATCCTTTAGATGAATCCCTCCAAGTATATTTAAGCAACCCAGAAAACGAGTGGTTCAGCCCGTCATGATCAATGATTCCATCATTGTTTGATGTTTTAATGAGTCGAGAAAAAGTGAAACCTTGACTTCTTTTTTATGTTTAGAGAGTTTGAAAAAGAAGAAAGAAAGAAAACTCCAGATGTCCATTTTCATAGGTAGTCCCTTAGGTCTAAAATTGTAGAAAACAATAGCCAAGAGAACCTCTTAGCCATGCTCGACTAAGGTATTCCTTTTTCGTAGCTATTATATGTTAGTCCTGAAAAGGGTTAAACCTATATTCAATGCATGTTTTTTCATTTACTTTTACAAGTTTGAAAAGACAAGTGCTCAGAAATATTTTCATGGTTTTGGAGTCTGAAAAAGAATTGAAAGAGGACTCCAAGGGGTTTCTTTTTTAAAGGTTTAAAGAGACTGAAAAAGGGATAAAAGTGTACTCTTCAGTCAAAAAAACCTTTTTAAAGCACAAGAAAATCAATTAACAGTTGTCTACCTGCTCAGAACAATAGAGAAAGGTTTAAACATCCCTGTTTCATAGTAAAAATGAATCACCATTAGGTAAAATATTAAATATGAATAAAATAATGAAACATATGACCATATATACTAAAAAATGACTATTCATGTTTACCATGTTACATTTACCCTCAAGAGTGAGAGTTCTTAGTACCTTTTCCATCGATTTTCTGTCACTCATTGTGACCAATCCAGTGGATGACTTCGAGTACTGTCACTTCTAGGTAGGAGCTAAAAACATTCATTTTCTTTCAGTGGTATCATTTTGTTATTTCAAGAAAAAATTATGAGTTTTTGAGGGCCCTAGGGTTCCAAAATTTCACCTAGGACCAAAGTAGGCCTAGATGGTTGAAAAGTGCATTGCACCTAAGTCATCATGCACTGCAGGTAGAGGTGCAATGCTTTGCTTTGCTCTTCTGGGGTGCGTTGGGCACAAATATAAAGTTTGTTCAACAATTTTTCTACAAATTTGTCATGTTTTTTGCATGAAAAGGATCCTAACGAATCCCTTGTTGATTTTTCATGGGCTCATCAGCATAAAATGGATTTCATATCGAGAGAAAGAGTACATGAGGAACATGATTTGAATGCAGTAAATGATCCTCCAACCATCCAGGAATCAAAGAAATGTGGATTACTAAAATTCTTCTCGCTTCATGGTATGAGGCAAAAGATGGAGTTTTTGAAATACCTTGTTCATTCATGGAATGCTCAGGCATAAGTTTTTAGGCTTTGGGAACATCTACTCGAGATAAAGGTAGACGATATCTACGTTTTTAGAGTACTATCCATTCGGGTTGCCCCCATATCTCTTCTAGGTGGGAGAAGTAGTGGGGAGATA
>APFE030634597.1:1655-16807 GCA_000404065.3 Pinus taeda | reverse complement strand
AAGGTCTCCCACCTATGCGTGATCATGATCATACTATTCATCTGATTCCAGGAAGTGTTCCTCCAAACATCAGGCCGTACAGATATCCCTATGTCCAAAAGAGTGAAATTGAACATATGGTTGCAGAAATGCTAGAGGCTGGTATAAGTCAACCAAGTCAAATTTCTTTCTCTGCTCCAGTAGTATTGGTGCACAAGAAGGCGGGATCATGGCGCATGTGTCCGGATTATAGGGAGCTCAACAAGCTCACTATTAAAGATAAGTTCCCCATTCCTTTCATTGATGAATTACTGGATGAATTACAGGGATCAATTTACTTCACCAAGTTGGATCGCCGTTCAGGGTATCATCAAATCAGAATGAAGATTGAAGACATTCCGAAAATAGCATTTAGAACTCATGGGGTCACAAAGATGTGGGGTTATGACTTTGAAATCATCTACAAAACAGGGAAGCAAAATGTGGTGGCAGATGAACTCTCAAGAAAGGATGAGGATGTGGAAGCATTGTTGTGTGCCAGTTCTACTATCCAACCAGATTGGATAAACGAAGCAAGAGAACTTGGAAAGAAGGACGGGGATGACCAGGTTGCGATTTCTCAAACACTCAAACAATTGCAGGGTGCTGAAGAAAGATTCAATACCACAATTTCCGCTAAAGAAGAGGAGTGTAGAGCAGTTAACCTTGATAAAAAGAATCTGGAGGATAATGTTTTGCAGTTGAAGAATCAAATTCAAGCGAGATCTTCAGAATTAGAGGCAACCGATAAAGCTCGGAAATTGGAAAAGGAACTGCTTTTATCACAGATCATAGCAGCCAAAAAGGAGACGGCCGAGATCACTAGAATTAGCAAAATAGCACAGGAAACTTGGAATGTGGAGAAGAGGAAAATGTTGAGCAGGCTTGCAGAGCTAGAAACGAACCTTGCGTTCATGGCTAGCAAGAAAGGGTCACTGAACGAGACAAATAGAGAGCTAAAGACAGAGGCGGAGTCTCTGAAGGCCCAGTTCCTATCAGAAATTGAGTCTGCAAGGAAAATGACTGATGAATGGAAGGAGGTCGAGAAAGAATTGAGAGAAGAACTTATAAAGAAGGATGACGAATACAAATCTGTGATTTCTCAAGCAGTCAAAGAATTGCAGGAAGCCAAGGAAAGATTCAATGCCGAAATTTCTATGAAAGAAGACGAGTGTAGAAGACTTAACCTTGATAAGAAGAATCTGGACGCAACTGTTTTGAAGTTGAAAAATCAAATTCAAGTGATATCGTCAGAATTAGAGACAGCTAATGAAGATTGGAAATTGGAAACCAAAGTGTTTTTATCGCTAGATATTGCCAGAAAAGAGACTGCTGAGATCAACAGAAGTTACCAAATGCCACAGAAAGACTGGAATGCTGATAAGGAGATCCTGCTGAGCAAGCTTGCAGAGCTACAAGAAAAGCTTCAGTTGATGGCTAGCGAGAAAGGGTTGCTGAGCGAGACGAATAAAGACCTAGAGACGGAGGCGGAGCCTTGGAAGGCCGAATGCAAAGAAATCATATTGGAACCTGGAGCAGTCATAGAAAGAAGAACCCGACAGCTACGAAATCGATCAATTTCAGAGTATCTCATCAAGTGGAAGAACTTACCAGCTGAAGTTTCCACATGGGAGGACAAGAATTTTACACGGAAGCATCAAGAACTACTCAAGCGTTGAGGACAACGCTTTTTGAAGGAGAGGGGCATGTTAGGCCCTATACTACTAGAGTAACCCCTTATTGTTATTAGTACAACCCACTCATCACCCATGTAGTGCCCATATTATTGTTACTATTGTGCCCCATAGAAGCCCACTATTGTTATTATTGTGCCCTTACATTATTATTGTTATGTAGCTCTGATTATGTTATGACCCCTTAGACTCCTATATATAGAGAAGAGGTCTTTTCATTTGAATCATCCAAGAATTGTTCATTTATGTAATGTAAAGGAGGTTGCCCCCTCGAAGAGGCTGAATTCTAAGTCATTGATCTATCTTTTCTATCTTTTCTTGAGCTGGTTTCATAACATTAGTACTATGTAATGACATCCCCAAATTGCATAATGATGTCTAGCTAGAAGCAAAATCTTTCCTCCATGGCATCCAGGTATAATGATCTAGAATCAATTTCAACCTCCCTCTCAAGCAAGAGCAGCATTTTTCAAATCTTGATAGGACCACCGATATAATTATGCATGTTCTATTTGTTTAGCTCCAAATTTTCCTTGGTGGAAATTTGTTTTAGCTGCTCCAAGTACTCATTCATCTCCATCACCTGGTTCCTGGGCTTAGCTTCAGTGAGTGAACCAACTAATGGGATCTTCTATATATTGACCAAGACATTTAAACTATTGTATAACCATACATGTGAGGTATGAATATTACCAATGAAAGAGGTGAGCAACCTTTTGTGCTGAATGAAAATTTGAACCTTCTATTTCTCCAACTCTTCCTATGGCTTCATTTTCTTTCCCAAGTTAAGCACTAGCCATTTGTATCATAATTTCCATTCATGCATGGATGTGATGACAACTTGTATATTCCTAATCTTTTTTAAGAAGTATTTTCTTTGTTGCTGCAATCCATGCAAGTGGAAAGTTTCCTTATATCCAGTAATCAGATTCTCATAGAGGGTGCACATGGTTTCTCCAAGTGTTGATAGTTCAAAAAGTATCGTCATTCTCATTTACTCCAAGTGGGCCCATACAGAAGCTACATTCTATGTTGTTATGTGGTGTCATTCTTTGTCTTTCCTGGAAACCTATAAATCTTGTGCCAATTTCTTATTCCTGACCATCAAATACTAAGTGTTTGATCGTTTTGCACCTAAGAAGGTCAAGTTGGATACGAAAATGACATTTGGATCCTTCCTAGTGTCTTCCACTATCACCCTTTCTCTAATGAATTCAGGTGATGCTAGGCCATCCAAAAAATGATTTCTTCACATTTGCATAATACTCTTCTATATTTCATTGTATGAAATATTGTACAACCCCATTACTAAATCATCATCAAGAGGAATAATTTCACCTTCCTCAATTAGGGCTAACTATACTATTGGAGGTAATGGAGACTGAACTATGAGTTGTATTGTGCTTGGCATTCGGTTGACATAATCATTCTGCAACTCCAATTGTACTTCCATGTCATCGATCTTAATCGGTTCTTTAATCTATTGAGAAATATCCCACTCTTGCATTTATTCTCTCTTCTCCTCTGCTGATGGCCAATTTTATTCCTGCTCTTCATCTTGCTTCTACATTGTTTAACTACTATTATGCATTTCCTTTCTTCTTGCTTTTTCTTCTCTTTCTACATTCTACTTTGTTGTGCTTCTCTCTTCCTTCATTCTTCTCTCTGCAGCATTTGTTTCCCCTTTTCCTCACTTTCTAAAGTTTCTTTCATAATAATAGGATCCACTTTCATCTTGCATCTTCTTTCCTTCCCTGGACTGCAAGTTGATGACATATGGACATGGGATGATATATACCTACAAGCAATCATGTGTAATCCCAAATTTTGAACACTAGTCCAAACCCATTGATCCTCTAGATAGTTTTTGAATATCCTTTTTGAAAATATTCCTTAACGTTGCGATATGTTAGATTTGAATCTTTTTCTATAAATAGTTGAGTGTTCGCATACACTAGAAATTCCACTCTCATTTTCTCAACTGCTTCCCCAATACTTCTCTTAGTGGTATCTTTTGAAGCATCTCTCTTGGGGGCCATGGTAAAAATGGTTGTTGGAGAGAAGTGCTCAAAAATTGTGGTACCTGTGGGACAAAAAAGGCATTCATGGAAAGCAAGCATTAGATTTTTCAAATCTAACTTCAAAGGATGATCAAGAAGTAAACTGGGCAGCCATTGAGGGTGATTGCGTAGTTTCCATGAACAGGTGAAGGGGACTAGATGTCGGTACTACGCATTGTGTAGTCCTAGAAGCCTAGGGTGTAGCATTTTTGAAGGCTCAAAAGTATCATCCTACAACATTATAGGGGAGACCACCCATTCAGGAAATTAGAGTAGCTCCTTTTCCATTGAAATGGTGGTTTCGACTAGATAAACTAGGTTCAATTACCTTCAATCTATCTCCACTATATAAAAATATAACTTTCACCTAATAAGAAAGAAGAGACATCAAATCAACCTTCTTGCTTATCAGGCAAGAAAGTGGTCCTTAAGTTGATCTCAGGCCCATCCAAGCCATAACTAAGTTTGCCTCCTTAATAAAGAATTCTAACAATCTAGAATTAAATCTAAATGCAAATTAATCCTATGATGCAAGCAAAAGGAAAAGTATCCTTAGCCTATATCGATTAAGAAGATGTATATCTATCCCAACCTAGAGAAAAATATTTAAATGATTGATATTTAAATATGTCTACATTATAATGAATATCAAGCTAATGAAATAGTTCAATTAACTAATATTATGGATACCAAAAACACATTATGTTCAAAGATTTATTAAGTGACATAATTAATCAACACCGAGATAATTAATCAAAAACATTTAGGAAGTAGTTCACAAAATGATGATGATTGTTAAATCAATAACTCGAATAAGTAAATAGTAATCTAACGAAATAGTTCACAAAATATTATTGTTTGTTAAATTAGAATTAAAAGAATAATTTATGAGGAAAACGTGACTTAGGAACCAAAGTTCAACACATAAAATCATAGATAAATAGCAACAAAATATTCAGGAAAATTACTCACATCAGTAATAGTGCAAAAATATGAATGCAAATGGCACATTTCCACTATTATAAAATGAAATCAATATTAAAGCAATAGTATTTTAAATGCCGATTTATTGAAACAATTTTTGTGGCTCTAATATCCAACAACCCTTTACAATTCTTGAACTTTTGTTGTGTTGATGGCCCGAAAATCGCTGCCACAACATTGGGGGATAACCACCCGGTCCGGACCTTAGTACAGCTCCTTTTCCGTTTGGGATGGTGGCTTCGACTGGAGATAACGGGACCAGTTTCCCGATAATAAAATAAAAGGGATGGATGGGTGATGAATAGCTTGCTTATGTGATAGACGACTAGCTTATTCTATTGATAGAAATAGGGAAACTAATACTAATCCCGGGAACAACTTATTCATCTGGAATGCAACGTTAAATAACCTTTATCTATCTAACAGGCATGTAGATGACTCTGTAAAATAAATAAGAGACATTCAATCATTCAAAGATTACTTCATATGAATAGTCACAATGAAGCGATAAACACAAATTACTGCATTCACTGTTTATATCATCGATACATATGTACGATTGAAAGGGAAGCATGCGATAAACAACATTAGTGAGTGCATAAGGAATGCTGTGAAAATCACACACACACACACACACACACACATATATATATATATATATATATATAAGCGATAATAGAAAGAGAGATTTAAACAACAATTCATATAACAAAAATGAGTACAGACGCAGATAATAATACCATGTGAACCGCAAATCAATCCGAAATATCAATCGCTATTCAAAATTCCTTCTTAAACACAAAAATGCTTTTAAACAATGACAGTAGTGCACATTTGCATAAAAACCTTTCTCATTAAATTCAGAATAATTGGTCCAGTTTCATAAAAAAAAATATATCCCTGAAGTACAATAGTGCAACTTTAGGGTTTAAGTCATATACAAAACTTTACGACCCTTTCTAAATGCATGAAAGGGTTTATAAATACTACTAAGCTAAAAAAAATCTATCAAACAAAATCCTACTAAATTGGTATCAGTAAGTGCGATCTATTTCTCAGGGGCAATCTGGCAGTCGGTGATGTGAGTCATGACTCAGGTTGTTTGCCCTTAAACCTGAGTTGGCTTATCGCAAGCATCGACTCCACTTCTGGCGGTTTGTTGAGGCACAAACTGAATTGGGCAGCGAAGGTGGTATCCTGAATGTCGGGTATAATATACCCGACAGCATCCGTTAGGCATTTCAAGGCGTCTCTTTGGTTGTATGGCTTGATCAAGAAGAACCAATAAGCATCCCATGTCAAACTGTTGATTCCAGCGATTAATCTTGAGTTTTTCTCCAGCTCCGGGTAGCATGAGTGCTCCAATATATTTGCCGCTGTTAATTGACCTGGAGTACATTGGGAAATCATATTAGACAAATAAAGTGTATTATTTACTAATTCAACCAAATTTCCAGTGGTTGTTTTGCATTTGGAAATTGCTCTTTTTGCCTTCATTAGTTGCGATTTCCATTCTGTGAATAATATTTCTTTGTGCGATTCCAGAATTCTCGGTAGATTAGTCGCCTGACCTATATCGGAATCCTGCCATTCTATAAAGTTTCTCAGTGTTTCTTCGGCCTGATCCAAATCGGTCCTTTCTTTTTCTACCTTTTCGCTTATGGATGCTACCAACTCGCACAATGGTTCTGCTTGTGTAATCTGTTGACATAGTAGCTTAACCTGATCAATCAATGCCTTATTTAGCTGAAGCGCTTCTGCTTTGAATTCGTCTAGCTGAGGGAGCTTTTTCATTTTCTTAATTTGAGTGGTCAATTGAGCGATTTGCTCATCTTTTTCTTTCATTGTTCCCTCAGTTGATATTCTTAATTGCTCCAGTGCCGCCGATAGCTCCTTTTGCCTTTGGATTGCGCCTTCATCAATCCTCTGCTTTTGCTCTTGTAATTGCTTGGTCAACTGATTATTGTTCTATTGCTGCACTAACAATTCTTGCTCCGCCTGCTCTGCCTTCTGCTGAACTTCTGATAATCTCGCCTGTAGCGAAGAGATGTCTTGGTCCTTGGTCTTCAATAAACTGCTTACCTCTGATGCTTTATCAATGGTTGCCGCTGAATATGCTCTTGTGAATTGTGATAGCTTGGTTAAGTCATCGGAGGGGTCGAATTCCTCTTTCCACACAACATTTCCCGTTACTGTCAATTCAGGGAATGGGGAAGGTTGATCAGCTCTTCTCCTTTTCCTCTGTCGCTTTACAACAACTTTATGCTTAGGGCTATAAAATACATCCAAAGGGGGAATCTCTTCAATTTGCAAAATGATTTCTCCCATTGGATCTATAGGAATTATCTTTGTTTCTTTTGATTTGGGTAGGCCACTGGTTTCGCCCGAAACCGGTTTCGATGTCGCTTCTTGCGTGTCGCCTTCTTTAGAAACATCATCATCTTTCGAGCACTCTAGGTTACTGATAATTGTACTGAATTGCTGCCATTGCTGTAGCAAATTCGGATCAACCAGTATATCATTATTGTTTTTAGATCTGCTCTCTTCTTGGGCTTTCGCCTGGGTTTCTTGTCGCTGCACATTTTCCTGGATTACTTCCTGCTGCTGGCTATGCACTTCCTCCTGCTACTTTGATGTAGTAGGAGGTGGCGTATTACTTTGTCGTTCAGGCTCGCTTGATCTGGTTGTCGTCGGAACAGTCGCTAAGAGGTCTAGAGGCAGAGTTTGCAACCTCTATTCTCTAATTCTGTTAAATTCGACTAGCCCTTCATCGTTATACACATTTCTAGCAAGCGACTTAACTTGATACAGCGATTCGTCCGATGCAAACAAATCCTCGAATCTGTCTTCTTTGTGCTCGACCTTGGCCAATTCGGCCTGGTTGAGCGCATTGTAAGCGATCTTCCTCGGATCATACTGCCTGCTTGGCAGTGTAGCCAGAGTGAGCAAATTCATTTTCCCAGCTTCCTTCTCTGCATGTTTAATATCATGCAGGGTATAAATGCCAATCCATAAGGGAAAAGAAGGCTAAACAGGTTTTTTCGCTCTTTTCAAGTTCTGAGTAACCCCTTCAGCATTGATTTGATACGCTACTTCCCTGGCAAGTAACTTATTGGGGATGTAAAGTGGCAGCACATGTGGCCTGGCCTGACTGCAAAAAACTCTGATGTAGGTGAATTTCTCCTCCCCAAACCAGCTTGCTACTGCAATCAAATCTACCTCTGCCTGCTTAGAAATCTTTGGGGCAGGTTTATCAAAAATGGAATAATGAATTGGCAACATAAAAACATTGCAGATTTGATAAAGATGGTGCTTATAATTAGTCTTCCACAATTTTTGATAATATATGTGAATGGGTGTGGGGTCTTGCGACGTCCACCTCCATCCCAGTACAGGAAATTTAGAATTAAAACACAACACATCCATCACATAGGCACTATAATAGAATGGCGAAATAACCCTTTCTGTGACGCGATAGTTAGACCTGAAATCGAGGATGGCTTTGGCTAACTTGTCAGATAATATAACCGCCCAATCCATAATTTCGCCATTACATGCCGCCTCCATTAAGGGGATCATTTCTATGGTAAAATTGGCAGAGTCATGCAATCCCCATATTCTACACATCATAATTCCAGCATAGCAGTAAGGAGAACATAGGGAGTCAACTGAGTACTTACCTGAGGTTTCATGCTTGTGTTTCGCTGGGTTCTGTCTCCAACGTCGAATTGGTTCAAACTCGGTCTCGTTCTCTGCTCGAAATTTCTCCAAAAATGTCGCATTATATTTTTTCTCTTCTGCCAGTAGGTGATACAATAGCCTTAGATCTTCGGCTCGAAAAGAACCGAAAATCCTACCGTCCGCAGTGCTAAACAATCTATTGATAATTGGGAGTTCTTGGATTGCCCACCTTACCACATCCGTGTATGGGAGAATTTGCTCCCGGGCCGCTATTCTGTGCAGAAAGGAGTTGGCCAAGTCTTTTAAATTGGGGTCGGATTTATTGGTATTATCGCATGAGATTTCTACCTCGGTCACCTTCGGCCCTTTTGCTTCAATCGAATTATACGTCCCTTCCCAAGTGGTCCTGGTAAGTCCCAAGCATGTTGTATCTGATATAAGCCCTTTGTTCTTACCGCTCGGATCAATAACAGCTTGCCCCACGGCTAGCGAAGCAGTAGGCATTGTGGTCTTCTTGGACTTCTTTCCCATCCCACTTTCTTCTGTCTCTATGGAAGAATCCTGCACAGAGTGGAAGATAGGCGTAACACAGGCAACAATAACATGAATCAAACTGAATGAAGTATATATTTCTGGATGCATTCATAGCGATCAATTGACTTAAGGTGGCCTTTGGATCAAATCCGTGGATAGATCGCAAGCCTGATGTTCTCATTAAATGGTCGTTATGGCCTATCAATCTCATTAATTCCAGCCGCTTCGATTAATGGCCGAATGATTCATTTCAAGCATGCCTTGGGCGTTTTGGCGGTTTCAACACGGATGAACGGCTTTTCAAAGGATATTGTCTTAATTACGAATAAATCATATTAAACTGCCATTTATGACTTTTTCTTTGAAAACTGCGCTTTTTCCCTTTTTGCAATTGGGCATCGGGGAAATGCTAAGTTATTACATTAGTTTCATTTGGAATCTGCGATCACTGATAACGATATTGCATCGCGTCGGGAACGGCTAGGAGGGTCATTTAGAATGAGGGCATGGTGAGTTGCCGATTGCCGATAGCGATATCGCATCGCATCGGGAAAGGGGGAGCTTATTTGTACTTTATGTGTTATCGCCGATCGCCGATTGCTGATTGCCGGTTTCGCATCACATCGGAGAAAGGGTTGTTACTTATGTTACTTTATGCTTCTACCGATATCTGATAGCGATTTTGCGTCGGTGAAAACGAAGTTGTCCTTTAAGTTGTGCTTTCTTTGTCATTGCGATATGCGATCTTGCGATCGCTTTATCGCAATGATAAAGATAAATCATTTTATGTTGGGGTTTTTTTATTGGCCCTTTAATAATGTTTCCTTTTATTCGAGCCTTTTTTGAAATAGAACTCTAAATTGATACCAATTTGAAACAAAAATTAAAAGGGACCCATTTCACATTATATTTTTAGAATAGTAATGATATGAAATGGGGGGTTGTTGTATGGCACAACATATTGTTAAAACAAGAGTTGCAATAGTGCAAGATCTACTCTCCATACATAGTTCAGAATGCAAAAGAAAATTCCCAATAATCCCAATATGTGAGATTGATCCTCTTTCTACCTACAACCTGAAATCCCTATTACAATAGTGCTTTAAGAATTACCAAATTTCCAAAGAGAGAAACCCATTGCTTATTCTAGAAACAACTATTTATAATTTAGAAAATGAATTCCAAATAGGAGAGCTCTTGAAGAGTAATTTTGCTCCAACAATTTTCGTTGATCCAAATTGCTTTTCTTCTATTGCTAGAGAAATCCCATTGATTGGAATTTTCTTTTCCTCATCTCTTCAACTATTTTCCCAACAAAATCAATCATAATTCCATTAAAATACAATTTGAAATCAAAATACTAAATCTGGAATATAAATATTTCCAATCAAAACTTAGTTAAATAAATAAATAAAAGGTAATTTGATTTTTTCATTGATCCCTGTAAGGATCTAATTAGTCAAGTAGAACATACACAAATGTATTTGCCGTCAGTAGAGCTTATGAGCAAATGAAAATGCAAAAATTAAACTCAGAAAATTAATTTTGTTTAAAAATATGGAGCTTGATATTTTGCTTAATTTTATACCCATGAAATGATAAAATATTATTATGAAACCAAATTAGAAGTATTCTTCATGAAATCATCTATCTAACAAGCTATCTTGGGCCTCATTTGACCAAGTAAAACTCAATTTATGAGCTTACAAAATTGAAGAATTAAAACTACCAGAATTATGGAAAATTTGATTCCTCGGCTAAAAATATATATTTTAATTAAAATCTAGTCCTAAATTAAATTATAATAATTTATTTAATTTAATACTAATTTGAATTACAATTATAAAATTAAATTATTTTTTACAAATTATTTCTAAACAAAAATCTAATTAATTGAATACTAAAATGAAATTATAAATTTAATTAAAATATAATTATATATATATTAATTATTATAGTTTAATTATATTAAAATAAAAATAATATATGTTTATATTATATCATTAATATATTTATATTGTATTAAAAACTATACCAATTAAATCAAAAGTCAAGGAAAATTCACATTACTTTGGAAGATAAAAGAATATGGAAGAGCATGCTTTTCATAAGGAGTATGGTAGGTGTCAACAAATGGAGGAGGGAGTTAATAAGGTGAGGTAGAGTAATAAGGAGAGGGAGGTCAGTGTGATGTTGGGAGGGGGATGAGAGTCATAAGGAGCTTGATGAAAACCTTATAATAAAAACAAATACCCAATTGGATAAAAACTAAAATCGGAGATTGACGATTTTGAAATATCGGAGTTTGTTGAAGTGTGCAATATAAAATTGCCAATACACCGATGTTCCAATATTAGAACATTGAAGCTTTTGAAAATGAAATTTCAAATTGGAGTTTTCAAAATCTAAACTTTTAAAATTGGAAGTTTTTTTTGGAAGGGAGGAAGTGTGGTCAAGTGGGGTCCACGTAAAATTAAAAATTCTACAAAATGAACTACAACCACTTTGATATTTTAAGATTTCGGGTTTGGTAATTTCTTTTAAACTTAGAAACTAGAATAAATTACCGAGATCCCAGAAATGCGTTATTTTAACTATTCTACAATTTGGTTGGGTCATTTTGTAGGACTGTTAGTGAAAAATGAAGAAATTAGTAAAAATTTACTATGGATTAATATTTGTGATGAATTAATAAATTAATTACAAAAATTAAAATAATATACATTTTGTACAATTTTTAACTGAGGTGGTAAAAATTATTGAAGTTTGGATGAGCACCATTTACAAGACATGTAACCAAATGAGACAAAACAAGTACCAATGAAAAGCTAGTGAAAAATTAGACTCAATGAAGCTATCAAAGTAGAAAATTGATGAAAATGAAAGTATGGAAGAATTTTAGGACATTTAGCCAAAAGGAAATAATAAAAAGGTGATTTAGCTAAAAACCAATGGAAAGGGTCCCCATTATTTGAAATAAATAAGTAAAAAATGGTGGTGTTTGGTTTTCCCTACAACATTGGCAAGAAACTGAGAAGAACCAGTTAAAGATAATGAAGTTTAATTTACCCAAAGGTTAGAAATAATCGAGTTCAAAAAATCGTCTAAGAGTAAAACATTTCCATGTGTCCCACATAAATAGATTAAGCAATAGGAGTTTGAAAATATAAGTACTCAAAAGAAAACTTGAGTAAAAATCATGAATCCAAATTTCGGAAAATTTTATTTTAAAAATTACCTCCTATGAAAAGTAGAAGAAGGTACATATGGAAGTTTTTGATAAAGCATATATCCATTGTTATGAAATTTCTCTGACATCACTTCACTACCAGCGAGCCTGGACAATACCTTGGTGAATTTTTCTTTTATTCCATACAATCCTAGACCCACTGCAAATGAGCATCCATAGCACCACTGAGTTTGCCTGTATTTCCAATGTTTCCTCTTTTAATCACCCTTTTGATAAATGCATTTTTGAGCTTTTAGTTTATGATGTATTTGAGTGAAAGAGGTAGGATGATAGTAGAAACTTATGCTAGTGGGTATAATTCTTTCATAATGTTGACTCCAAATTATTTCCTTGTGACTATCCATCAAAGGATTTTATAAAGTGGGCGGGAAGGGGTAAGGGATCCATTGGTTTAAACTCCAATTATTTCTTTCCTTGAAAAGGTAAACCCTATCACATAGAAATTTTGTGTGTTCCTCCATGAGAGAGATTTAAAGAAAGAGGATTTTATGGTTCCATAGATACATACCTTTAATAATAAATGAAATTCACTAAAGTAGATAGAGTAAAGATTTCCCATGTATGCCAACCACTGTTGAGTGTGGAAAATTCCTTCCATATGAATCATGGTGGAGTCACTAAAATCAAACCAAAACTGAAAGAAAATTGAAAAGAACTGCAAAGTAATGTAAAAAAATTAAAAAAGTCAGCAAAATCTAAAAATGTAAAAACGAAGAAAACGAAAGCTGAAAGAAAAATCCAAATTTGAAGAACCAAGTCTAACAAGTTTTAACTATATAAATGTCTCAACAAAAGAGTAAAATAACGTAAGCATGTGTAAGTTTCTTTTTATGTTGAGATTTTAAATTTTTTATCCTATAGAGTTATAAGAAATGAGGCTCTCAAAATGGAAAGGTCAAATAGTAGTATGGATATATAATAACGTAAATGAGAAATTTCTATCTGTTCCAAATTTTCTCATTTCAAAGTAACATCTGCATGAAATCATCTTAACCATTTTATGATAAAAGTAATCATCAAGATGTAGACTAAAGGTTCAAGAAATCCCTACTTTAGTTGATTTGATGAGGACCATTACTGCTTCTCCCAAAAACTCGAAAGAAAACCAAAGAAAGGAGAATAAGCTCCAAACCTAATTAGGTAGAGGTGTGAAAAGTTAATAGATAGTAGCAAAAAAAGAGTCTAAGATCAACAAAGACTAAAAGAAAATGAAGTCAAAAGTAAGAAAAACAAAAAGTAAGAAAATGAATGAAAGTGTGTGTATGAAACCTAGTATTGGAGAATTTAATTTAATATTACTTGAGAGATATCATTTTCTCCAGTAAAAGATAACTTCTTGTTTTAATTAGAATTAAAATCATGAAGGAGCTAAATTTTGTTTTGAAATCTCATTGACCCAAAATCATTAAAGTATAAGAAAATAATGTTTTATGTTCAAGGAATAAAAAATAAACCAAATCCATGAGAAATGAGAATGAAGATATCCTTCTTTATGAATTGCAGTGAGGATTGTTTTCATAATTTTCATGTTTCATATCGACTCCATGATTTACCATAAATTGCCCAGAATCAAAACAGAATCCAAAAATGTAGTATATATGTGTAGATGGAGAGGTCTTGAAATTTTGTATGCTATGCTGACACTACAACACAAGTGTTGTCCTTGATGGCAACTCACTCAGATGATAGATTACAGTTTAGGATCACAGAATGAATGAAAAAGAGGTATACAAAGGTTCTCGTTGACCTAACCGCGTATACATGCGGGTTCACAGACCAAAAGGCACATATGCATATACACGCACTTTCACGCAAGGAAAAGCGCGTACCCATTGGAAAACTTGGTTTTGATCCATGGTATTTGGTCCTTGGTATTTTGACCCATGGTATTGATGCAAGGTATCTTGTCTAAAGTACTGACCCTAGGTATTTGGTCTGAGGTATTGATTCTAAAGTGGTTTTGAACCATTGTACTGAGTAAGGCCTAAGACTATAAAAGGAGCAAGAGATCATTAAGCAAAGGTACTCAAGCATTGAATATCTAAGGAAGAGCAAGATTTAGAATACTGGTCATTGGGTTATGGTGCATAGCTGGATCTGAATCAAGGAGGAACCTAAGTGCTTGAATAAAGATAAGTTCTATTGATGGGTCAATATCTTTAGGCTTGAAGAGAAGTATCTTTGTGTGGTTTTCAATCTTTTATTGGCGCATGTCATAATCTGTAAATATGATGATATGGGTATAACTTATGTCTGAATAGTTGTAAAGGTTAAATCGTCTTTTACAGATCTATACGCAGGTTCAGTATGGAAAAGGCATGTATACACACTGGTTAGGCATTTAAAAACTACGTATACACAGGTCTTCCTACAAATAACGACATATGAACACAGGTTTGACACATTGAAGTAGTGTACATCTCATAAAATATGTTTTAGCTACTTCTATTTGTTGTTTGCAGTGTTATGGGTTCTGCGTTGGGTTCCGGTTACTGTTACTGTGCTCTGGTTACAACATTTAGAAAAGTGATTGTTTGATTCATTTTTGGTTGGTGCAAAGGAGATTGATTGATGCAGATATATTTGATGTTTGATTGATGTTATTGACGGATCCTGTCTGAAAATTTATGAAACGTGGTCCCTGGAAGAAAAGACAAGGTTGTAGCCTTTTGTAGGTCAGCACCTATGTACTAGTAAACACATCAACTAGTACAAGAGCTAGGTGGGTTGTACCTCCCTTCCAGAAAAAGCTAGAGAATGAGAGAAGATTGTAGCCTTCTATAGGTAGAAGCCTGCATACTGGTATAAGGTTGCACTAGTACAAAATTTGTAAAATAAGTTTCTTATTAAAGAAATATTGAGAAGATTGCAGCAGGTGGTTTTCACCAACATTGGGTTTCCACCTTATATCTTGTGTTCATGTGTGTGATT
>APFE030634592.1:28612-49597 GCA_000404065.3 Pinus taeda | reverse complement strand
ACATATTACAGATCAGCAACTAAAAGAAATAAGAACAAACACACCACATGACACCATTATTTTTGGACCAATGTCCCCGGAAAAACCCAATGAAGGAAAACCAGTGTAGCTATCTGAGGTTTTTCTTATTAAGCAATATCAGAGTACAGTATGGGTGCTGAAATTGGCCTACCCAATAGAGAATTTCCTTAGTAGCTATACCTCATAGTTTCAGAGAAATATCCTAGCTGAAACCCCGAAAAAATCCTTCTGGTAGCTCCTTAGCACAAAACTGCTCTGCAACCCCAGCATCATCCCCTCTCTGTCTCATGTTGGCCCTGTGTTAGCCCCTCTCTATCTCACATTGGCCCTGCGTCAGCCTTTCTTGGCCTGCGTTAGCTTTCTGGGCCTTTACGTCAAACACACTGGCCTCTCTGGTGCTCTACACAGCACTTGGTTGCCTTTGCGCGGCCCTGCATGAGCCCTTGCTGGCTCTATGTCACTCTCCTTGGCTGTTGCGCCGCTCTCTCGACACAATCTCTGCCTTCTTTGTTTCTCTGTATTCAATGCCCCTCATCTGCTCTCCCGATCACTAATTCTATCTCTCTTAGCAAACCCCATTCTAGAGAATAGAATGAGTGATCATTCTAGTGTGCTCTCCAAGTGACCCTCAAGCCTCCTCTTATAATTTTCCTATTGACATCTCAACGACCGAGATTAATTCCCTAATCAACGACTAATATTAGATCTGGCTCGATCCATGTCTTTTGGACCATTTTAACACAAATTCATATTAATACACATTAATATTTTATTTTTCCTAAGTTTAGACTTAGGAACTCCATTTAAAATATTAATTATTTTAATATATCCTGATCTATTTAGAACCTGTCCAAACCCTTTTTGGGTATTGGAGATCTCATGTGTCCCAATCTCTCCAAATTTCGTGACTAGAGCACATCCGATACTACCCCAAATCAACATCCTCCTCCTTTTTGACTCTGATCCCCTTACTATTGCTTCCCGCCTTGGTCTGTTGTCTGACCTCTTCTTGGGGGAGAGCCGCCCACATCTCCACCCAAGGTGGAAGGATCCCTCTGCGCAGTATACTCTGGACAAATACCTCCTAGTTTTCTGAGACTGCATTCAGGGTTGTCCTCACCATCAATTCTTGATCCAGCTTGGCTCCTATGGAAGTCAATTAATCTCGGATTTCATTCAGTTCTCCGAGGAAGGTGTCGATCGGTTCTCCCTTCTTCATCTGATATGACCTCATCTGAATTTCTAGTAACATCCTTCTCTGCACATAAGTATGCTGGTACAATTTCTTCAGGGCCTCCCACATCTCATTTGTTGTTTCCTTTTCGACAATGTGTGGTACTACATGGTCCTTCACCCCGTCAAGGATAATTCTCTTGGCCCTCGCCATTGCCTCCTCGTACTTTTCATTATCAGCTAGGTCAACTGGGATCGCTATTGTCCTCAAGGCGAAGTACTTGACACGATTTCTGTCAAGTACGGATAAGATTATGGCCTTCCAGACTGCAAAGTTTGAGGCTCTGTCCACTCTGTCTTGGTCTCTTACTCTGTGTAGTGCCATGCTGCTCTTCTACTTCCCTCCTGGAAGTTCTCGATGTGACTCCCTCTGAGTCTTGATTTCCCCCTTGGAAATCCTTCTGCCACTGTCGAGATGCCCCCTACTCTGATCGTCTATGCAACTGCACCACTAATACGGATTTCTTGGCTAGAAACCCTCGGTAGCAACTCCCTCTTCCTTGGCCTTGCCCTATTAGGTACTGTTATGACTACAGTACCCCACCAACTCCACTCTGCAACTTTCCCACAGCCTCCTAAACCCCAACGACCTGAAGGTGAGAGCTCCTAGGCTCTGTGCAATCCCGACACTAGCAACTCGGCCTCCTCAGCCAACTGTGTCACAGACCTCTAGCCCTCTGCGTGGATCTGTGTGAGCCTCCCTTGGCCTTTGCGCTGCCTCTTCCTGGCTCAACCTTGATGACGCAAGCACTACGTCACCCTTCCCTTGTTGCTGCTCTGCTAGGAACAACTTCTGTCACTCGGGACAACTGTTTTCTACTGCCATTGCTCCACTCGGCTGATGTCCTTAGTTCTCCTATGATCTACAACCATGCTCTGATACCATGTTGAAGTTTCTAAGTCTACCAGTTAAAAACCCTCCATGCACTTTACTGATTTATTCCTACCTACTTGTTCTGTTACTTAACAAGTTATTTACAATGTAAAAATTGAAAATAAACACTAGTGCATGCTCAACATATTAAAGATCATCAGCTGAAGGAAACAGATACAAGCACACAAAATGACATCGTCATTTTTGGACCAATGCCCCTAGAAAAACCCAATGCGGGAAAACCGGTGCAACTATTTGGGGGTTTTCTTATTAAGAAATTTTAGAGTACAATCTGGGTGCCAAATCCGGCTTACCCAATAGAGAATTCCCTTGGCAGTAGTATCTCTCACTTTGAGACAGATGTCCCGGCTGAAACCCCGGATAAACCCTCCGGCAGCTCCTCAACTCCAATCTGCCCCAGAAACCCCAGCGTCTACCTTTCTGGACTACGTCAGCCTCTCTCTGCCCAACGCTAGCCCTGCGTCACCCTGAATGGGCCTGCGTCAAGCTCAAGAGGCCTTGCGTCAACCTTCTGGCCCTCTGTGTCAGCTACGATGGCCTCTCTGAAGCACTGCGCAGCTCCTGGCTACCTCTGCGTGGCCCTGTGTGAGCCCTGGCTGCTATTGCGTCACTGTTTCTGCCTCCTAAGTTAAACTCCCAGCACTATCTCTGACTCTCTGTCTCTCTATACTCATTGCCCCTCAGCTGCAACTCTGATCACTGATTCTATCTCTCTTAGAAAACCCCGCTCTAGAGAATGGAATAACTGATCATGTGGTGTACTCTCCAAGTGACCCTCAAGCCTCCTCTTATACTTTTCTCGTTGACATATCAACGACCGAGATTAAGTCCCTAATCAACGGCTAAGATTAGATCTGGCTTGATCCATGTCTCTTGGACCATTCTAACACATTTTTATATCAATCCACATTAATATTTTAATTTCCCTTAGTTTAGACTTAGGGACTCCATTAAAAATATTAATTATTTTAACATCTCCCGCATTGTTTAGAATATGCCCAAACCCTTTCTAGGTATTGGAGATCTCATGTGCCCCAACCTCTCCACCAAGTTTCGTGGCTAGAGCACATCTGATGCTACCCCAAATCAACAGGAAGTCTTACTAAGGAAAAGTTCCCTCACAGTACTTCTTCCTTCTCTTATGATGTCTTTCTACCTAGAAAAATGGCATGCAGAAAAGGCTACATCCTACCAGCTTCTCCTCACACTGAGGCTTTAGCATTACTCCCTCTGCCTTGACAAAGTTTTGAACTGGGAGTCCTTCCACTTTGTCAACTCACTCAGAGAGTGACTACCTCGAAAATTAGCCCTCCGGCTAGGACTATACAAACCCCTATGGGGTTTCAAACTGTTGCCCCCTGCAGCTTTTTTGATCTGCCTCTTCTGTTTAGCGTTGGGTTCTCTGACACTGTTCTTCTTGCTTCACCTACACCACTCTGATACCATGTGAAAATACGAGAATCCCACCCGAATCAACTACTGCAGCAACTGATTAAACTTCTCCTATTTGTTAATTTTTGAAACAAAATATTTACTATTTCCTACAACCAATACCGAAGTTAATACAACTGCAACCTTCACTTAATTAATTAATTTTCCCAAAACAAGAACAGAACAATAGAGAAAGATACACACAAGTGACACATTATTTTTTGGATAAATGTCCCCGGAAAAACCCAATGTAGGAAAACTGGTGCAACAGCTCTGAGGGTTTTATATTATTTAAGCATTAGTTTTTGAATACAACTCTGGATGCCCTTTCGATAATCTATTTACAAAGAAAATAAACTGGAAAAAAAACTTAGTGAGATTCCCTCACTCTACCCGGAAATTCTCGGCTTTTCTGGTAGCTGAACCAACTGTCCTTGGCTATCTCTACGTTGGCCCCACGTCAACCTCAAAAGGCTTTGCATCAGCTCAACTGGGAAACATTTTCCATCTAGAGCAATTTCCAGCCCTCCCGGCTCAGAAATGTCAGCTCCCTCAACAAACTTGAACTTCTGCGCTGAAGACTACACAACTTCTGCATGAGCCCTCCTGGGTTAGCGTCAAGCTTCGCGTGGGCCGTTTTGGCCCAACGTCAACCCCTCCTGGGTCTGTGCTACCTCCTCCTAGTGTCTTACGGCCTCTCTGTTGCGTATCCTGGGTCCGGGAAAAGATACTCGAACCCAACTATCCCTTCTCCTCACAGCAATAGCCCACTATGGAAAATATCTCAGTGGCAGCTCTGCTTCAGAAAATCGATTCTCTAAATTCTTTGTGTGTGTTCCAAGTGACCCTCAAGCGTCCTTAAATAATCTCCTCGTTGACATTCAACGACCCAGATTAGAAGCTAATCAATGGCTAAGATCATTTCTGCTTGATTCTCGTCTTCTTCTAGAAGTTACACCCACAGTTTATATTAATACTCTTTAATTATTTTATTTTCCTAAGTTTAGACTTAGGGTCCCTTTAAAAATAATTAATTATTTTAATACAACTATTTTTGGGTGGAGTTTCCTAAAACAATTTCTAGGTTCTTTGGAATACATGTGCCTAAGCCTCCTTGCAAAATTTGAGACTTAGAACACATCCAATGCTACCAGAAATCAACAAAGTCAGGGTAACTCATGCACCACAATTGTTGCCTCGAACATCTATACACCTAACTGTGGGATTCCCTCACCATAGTTACCCTTGTACCATGGCATGTGACTTGGAGCCTTCCCTAATGCCCCACTATGTTCCAACATTATTTCACATGACACTTACCCTATAATGGATGTAACATGGACATGTCACCCCCTTAGAGGTTGAAACCACCCAATAGAGTCCTTGATTAGCCTCCCTCTTGAACCTGGAGACCCCTGTACACTTTAAAGCCCATTATGGAAGGGCACGCCACTATGAAGTTCCCACTTGGTTCCATGATTTGTAAGCTCATTTGCTCAATTGAACTAATGAATTGTTGTTCTAGAGGGCGAGGAGACGCATTTGATCTTATACAGGAATGCAGGTGGGTTTTCATCTTCGGGTTTGGTCTCCCTATACGGGGTCCAAGGCCTCCAGAGGGTCTTAATGGCACTTGTAGGGTGGGAATTGAGAGGTATGGGCCTCCACTATAGCATAAAGTAGATAGCCACGCCATGGGATCCTCAACACCACTTATTTCTTACACGTGTCCCACTTGTTCGATGATGATGATGGACCTGGACCACCTTGTTTAGCTGGTTACACACTTGCACCACACACTTGGCAGCTGATCCAGGGCCCAAATGTGGTTTTATCTCACCCAGTGTGACAAGGGAGGGCTTGGAGCATTGTTCCAAGCCTTACAGATTGAGCACAAATTGTTCGATCTAGTTGGAGACCCATTAGGATGCTTTTTCTACCCCCACAACCACTTCGGGGGGCACCACAAGATCATTTTCTTGGAGATCAAGGGGACACCCCCTTTATAACTATTATTGGAGCCCTTCTATTCAGTATGGCACATGAGGGACTTCATTTGGCCTTCCAACGACCCTTCTAGAAACTTTTCTATCATTTCAGCCCTCCTAAGAGAATAATTATTCTTATTGTGGAGCTCTTTGGGGGCCTTGGCACCAAAAGTATTGTTATTTTCCACATTTTTTAATTTTAGGGGCATCATTAGGCTAGAATAGGCCATTCGAACTCCTTAGAGGAGTGTATAAATATAGGAGAGGCATTTTCTCTCATTCATCATCACTTGGATTTGTATCTCTTTGGTGGAGATGATTACATTGAATTCCTTTTTTTGAGAGGACCAAAATCGACCTAAATATCATTCAAATCAGATAAGGGAAAGCGTATTTAGGAAGGAAAGCCCACATATGCACATTTGGACAAGGTCAGCCCTGTTACCACTCAAGCTAGCAGGGGACCTAAGGGGAATACCTAAAGGGAAAATGCTAGGACAAGGGCAACAAATGGAGTCTTAGCCCACTGTCACCTCAGCTAAGGCTCCCTTCTATTTACGGACTTTCACCGATGGGAGGAGACCTGATATGTGTGGAGTCACTAAAGAATGGTAGGGCAATAGATATGAGTGACCCAAACCCTTTATGAGAAGATTTTTAAGGATGGAGCTTGCTCCTTTTCTAAGCAAAGTACTATGTGCTTCTAAGGAAAGGAAGAGGATTTGGGGGGGAGGTGTATGAGAATAGGCTTTGGAAAGAGTATCCCACCCCCTAAATCCTTGTTAAAGTTGGTATCCCGGATGGTTCTTGAAGAATGGTCCTTTGAAGGAGTGGGATCGTTTGGGGCCAAGTGGACTCGGTCTGGGGTATGAGGAAGGTATGAAATAATCAATGATTTTCTTACCCAAGGCAAGGTGGGAAAGATCAAAGAAAGTATTTCACTCAATGATGTTGCTTTAACCCTGGGTGTTGAAATTTCTAAGTCTATCCGTTAGAAATTTAATCTGTATTCTTCTGGTTTATTTCTTCTACTTGTTAAATTCGAACAAGTTATTTAAAACATATAAATAACAAAATAAACACAATACAGTCTCAACATCTACAGATCAATAGCTGAAAGAAAACGAACACACAAGTGACACCATTATTTTTGGACAAATGTCCCCAGAAAAACCCAATGCGTCCTTGAGTACAACTGGGTGCCAAACTAGCTCACTCGACAAAGAAAAAACAACCAACAATAATATCTCTCTATTCGGAAACAGGTATTCAGAAAACCTGTCCCACGAAACCCTCTCCAACAACTTTGAAGCACTATGTCAGCCACTTGTTGCTCTGCGCCAGCCTCAGAACCCTCTGCATCAGCCCTCTGGGACCTTTTGTTTCACTCCTGTTGCCTTCTGCGTGGATGATGCATGCCCTCTAGCCTCTGTGTTGTCTCTGCTGGGCTATGCGTGGCCTGCTCTGGATGCTGTTTCTCGCTCTCTGCCTCTGCGTTGGTCTCTCGACACTATCTCTGCCTCTTTGTCCAATACCCATTTCCCCTCGCTGGTGATCACTAATTTGACTTTTCTTAGAAACCCTACTCTAGCAAATCGAATGACTGATCACTCTAGTGTATTCTCCAACTGACCCTCAAACCTCCTCTTATACTTTTCCTATTGGTCCTTCAACGACCAAGATTAAATCTCTAATCAACGACTAATATTAGATTTGGCTTGATCCATGACTTTTGGAACCTTCTAACTCAATTTTATATTAATACCCATTAATATTTTATTTTTCCTAAGTTTAGACTTATGAACTCCATTAAAAATAATAATTATTTTAATATCTCCCAAACTGGGTACAATCTTTCCAAACCATTTACGGGTCTTGGAGATCTCACGTGCTTTAGCCTCTCCACCAATTTTCATGGCTAGAGCACATACGACGCTACCCCAAATCAACACTGGGAAGTGCTAGCCTTGGGGATGGCAGGGCAAGTTTTGGTCTTGGAGCTAGGGCTTGGCTTTTCTCCCAACTCCACCGTTGGAATGTCTTCAAATTTGGAGGAGAACTAGAGGAAAGGCTAGCACAGAGGCCTAGAAGATCGAACTTTCTTCAGTGGCTAACTTGTTGGGAAATTTATGCCCTAGGCATCCCAATGTGGTTAGATTTGGGAGAAGGTGAAAGAATAAGTGTTTTGGTGAACACCCTTGGTAGATCAGTGCCTTAATCTTTGGGAGAATGGAGTCTATGTGTTGATTTCTGGTAGCATCAAATGTGCTCAAGTCTCAAATTTTGCAGGGACGCTTGGACACATGCATTCTCCAATACCTAGAAATCATTTTGGGAAATTCCACTCGGAGATAATTTTATTAAAATAATTAATTATTTTTAATGGGACCCTAAGTCTAAACTTAGAAAAATAAATTAATTAATGGGTATTGATCTAAACTGTGGGTGAAACTTCTAGAAGAAGGCAGAGATCAAGTCAATACGATCCTAGCCATTGATTAGGATCTAATCTGGATCATTGATTGATCAACGAGAGGATTATAAGTGGAGGCTTAATGGGCACTTGGAGAACACACCAGAGGCAGATACTCAGTTACCCGAGTAAGATCAATTTTCTCATTGGTCGAAGTTCGGCAAGAGAAAATCGAATCAGAGGGAGAGTTGTAGGTGGAAAAGAGAGTGAGGGTAATCAACATCAGTTGGGAGTTCAAGGGAAGAAGACGCAGAGCAAAGGGAGGACGACACAGAAGCTGTGACATGGAGAGAGACAACGCAAGGGTAGTTTAATGTTGGGACTGCGTGGGGCAGTTTGACGCTGGGACTACGTGGGAAGGTTGATGCTGGGACACAGTGAGACACAGAGGGAAGAGAAGCACTTCTCCTGGATCAGAAACTTTTCATGAAGCGTCTGTAAATTTTCTCACAAAGAATCCTCTTCTATTTTGCTGGTTGTAACTTGTACATGAGATTTTTATTGTTGCTGCACCGGTTTTCCCACATTGGGTTTTTCCAGGGACTATTGTCCAAAAATAACTGTGTCATTGTGGTTGTATTTGTGCCAGTATTTTTCTTTGCATTTACTTTCCGCAGTATTTTTAATTGTGAAGGTTGCAGTAGAATTTATTTCGATATTTGTCATAAGAACACTGTGCATAACTTATTTATGAGTTAATAAGTAGAAGAAATAATATTAATCACTACAATTGGATTTCTATTTAGAAATTTTCACCTATGTTGATTATGTGTAAGATTTCTTGGTTCCGAGTCAAGGAGGCCTCAAAATTACTTCACAAACCCCTCTAGGTCAAGTGAAAGCAATCTTGCAGCTTTTATACTTCAAATGTACAACAAGAATAACTTATCAAGGTCATATTTACCCCTAGGAGATTTCGCTCATACTACATGGGCCAATACATGGAGAGAACATTATAATAGAGGCAATCCCACAATATTAAGCAATAATTTGCATGCAACAATTGGCCTTAAAACAACGAAAATCCCATCCAGCATATGTGACAAAAGCAACAAGAATAACATCAAAAATTCATACTTACATGCAGTAGAGTATATCCATCCATTCACAAATGACAATAGAGAAGCTCCAAGAGAAGATAGACCAATAAACATACATCAAAATTCATCCATAAATGCTCCAATTCATCCTCTAGGAAAAAGTGCGAAATTCTCTAAAGAAGAGAGAGATCCAATCCAAAGTGATGATCATAAATGATCTCACCTCACTTGTATTTATACACATCTAAGCAGTTCGAATTAGCCACCTTGGCCTACACAAGCCCCAAAAATAAAATAATGCGCTAATAATAAAACCTTCTGGTGACAAAACCACCAAACTAGCTCTCAAATGAAAAGGTAAGCCTCTCAAGAGGTCAAATAATAATCTATGCATTTCGTAGGGCCCTCTACGAGGCCTAAGGAGGTCAATGGGTACCACAATGAAGAATAGGACCCTCAAAAGAAGTGGACAAGGGGTTGGCCCCTTGTAATAACCCGTGGTGCTGCAAATGATTGTGGGGGCACACAGTGTCCTCATGGGTCTCCAAACAAATCGAAGATATTTGTAGGTTTCCCTCAAGGGCTAGGATTTTAATGTAGGAGATACCACATCATCGTAGAAGTCTTGGATCATCTGCCAAGTGTATGGTGTAGATTTGAGGCCAGCTGGGCATGATGGATCAAGTGCATCCTCCTCATCTAATAAGTGAACCATGAGCAATATTTGAATGGATGTGGGGATCCATGAAGTGCAATTTGCTGCTATGGAGGCCCATGGCTCTCAACGCACAACTATATGTGCCAATGTAGCCCTCTAGAGGATTAGGACCCTGTATAGGGAGACCAAACCCCAAATGTAAACCATCTACAATCCTGCATAAGATCCAATTTGTCCCCTAGGCTTCCATTACAACAAGTCATTAGAGAAATCGAATAAATGAGCTTACCTAATCATGGACCACAGGTTGGGACTTCATAATGGCTTGCTCTTCCATAATGGGCTTCAGGATGTGCCAATGTCTCCTAAATTCTTAATGGGGTTAACCAAGTACTGTATTAGAAGGTTTCTGCTTCTAAAGGGGATAATATAGTCAAGGTACATCCATCAAAGTTGGTGGCACGTGGCAAATAGGTAAATGAAGTAGGGAATGAGAAGGGGTAGCCCTAGGTCACATGTTGGGGCACAAGGGTAGCTAATAAGAGGGAAGCCCACACTTGGGTTTATAATGTGGTGGATGGAGCAATTGCGGTACATGAGGTGCTTGGGCCTTGATTTTTCCACCCTTCTTTATATGCCTTTTTCCCTATTATGATTTTGTTTGATTAACTGCTCGGGAGCAATGAATTTTCCCCTTTAAGGTGGGGCGGTTCATCGCCCACAAATGGTTGGGACAATTATGGGTTCCTATATGATGAAGAAGGCTCATAGAACCTATTGTAACTAGGGTGATGGCCATGATGATGGGTAGAGCTCATGTATTGGCTTTTTCCCACATGCTAAATGTTTTTGTCCTAGCCATCTTTTGCATTTTGTGGTACTTTTCCCATTGAATGTGGCCATATATGCTTTTAACTTTATTTTCATTTGCGTCAACCTTCGGGCTTCATTTGAGGCCATGACCCAAGGTGTGGGTAAGGGGAAGGGGCGAGCTGATCCTATGTGGACTCGAAGGAGGAATGTGGACCCAGGTGGGAGAAATGATGGATGGGGTAATAATGAATGGAAAGAGCGTAATATGAGAGGATAAGGGAGCAGGACCACGCAACCAAAATCAGGGTTTCCAATGAAATACCATCCCTGGAACCAAATGGTCAGTAAAAGAGATCCCACAGGACCAAAATCCAAGGTTAATTCCTAAAAGGGGTCTAGGGGACAAAAGCACAGACCTAGCCCATTCTTTTTGTCGAATCCCCCCATTAATCGATACCCAAATGTGTCCATGATAAGACAACTACAATACTCAATGTCCAAATAACAAGGCATACCTTTAGATTCAGGAGGCCCACCTTCAAACATACGATCATGGCAGATGGGTGAGGGACTTCATGGCTGGCTCAAGTCGTGGAGAAATGACACAATGAGCTAGCTAATGGCTGCTAGGGGCTGCTGGCTATCGGCTGAGGACCATCTTGGAGAAAAAAATTTCTCCTAGGGATATTACCCACAAAATGGTGGTAACATCAAGCTCCAACTGGAACGTGATCTCTCGAAGAAGTGGGCGAAGCTACTCGAATGGGATGTCACAGGAACTCTAACAATATCTTGGTTATCGTAGACCTATCACCTACACATTCAATAGATGGAAAAACATGGGGAAGCATGCTTTCGCGACATCTCATGATTGCACATGCTGTTAGGCCATAAAATCAACAAAAAATAAAATATGCAAATTTTAATTTAGATTCATCAACTCTACCATGAGAAATATCATATGATGTTAGTTCTAATGAGAAAATGAACATGCAATGCATCCAACCCTAACATGCATATAGTAAGGCTAATACTAAGTGTAATCATAAAGCCAGTGCACCCAACATGTCATCACATCAATATACATATGCCTGCATGTATGATTACTCATGTAAGAACCCCCAAATCAAATGTGGACATGGCGGATGAAGTGGGTGGGAGGCGGGAAAATATGATCTCCATTAGAGGTAAAGGGAAGTCGTAGGAGAAAGAAAACTGGTCAATCTAGAGGTCCAGGGCATTCCTTCTAGATACAAAATGGTGGAATGAATGATCACTCTTGAGAACTCATCACGATCTTTGTTTGTAATATCATGTTTTGAGGATGTCACACGGTTATGATAAGATGGGAACGAAGGGTGAGAGGGAGAAGGGGTGCAACAAATAGGTCTCTCAATGTGATGGTCGCATCGGAGAGGGGACGTCATGGAGTGATCATAATCTTGAGGATGGGTCAAAGGGGATAAAGTATATTCAATGAGGGGTTCTTTCTTGACACCATACTCAAAAAGGCGAAAGGGGCATGGTCACTCGTGGTCATATCAAAAGAGCTAAGGGAATTACCTGAGTTAAACTCAAGGTGGTGAACAAGCAGGGAAGGCAGAGATGAAGTGTCATATTCAATGAGGTTTCCCTCCCCACACTCTAAAGGCCCAAGTGATTTGAATACATGGTCATAAGGTGGGTAGGTGGGAGCCTCATTTCTTTCCTCATTATAAGCATCAAAGGTTGGGCTTTCGATAAAAGGAGAATCAATCACTTCCAAATGTCCTTCTTCATGTAAGGGAAAATAATAATTCTCCTTCCCAAAGGCGTCAATGGGTATGCCATCACAAGTAGTGTCCGGGATAAAGGAAAAACCAACCTCAATCTCATCTTCCTTGTCAGTATCATAAATGGGAGCACAATCAAATTGGGGCCCAGTAATCTCCCATTTCTTCTTTTCAATGCGGAAATAATCTCCAATTCCAATCTCCAAGGAGCTCACGGGATCACCTTCCTCAACGTTTTCAAAAGGAGAGTCTTTAGGAGTGATACCCTTGAAAAAGGTAAGGTCAGTCTCGGCCTTACTTTCCATAACTTCATTGTCCTCAACACGTGCTCTCAAAATCATCTTGCCCATCCTGTAGCCCCAACGAGGATTCATCTTCCTGCTCATCATCGAGATCCTCAAGGTCATCTTCATCTTGCTTGATTGACAAGCGGGACCTCTCTTCTTCTCTCTTCTCTTGAAGAACAATTGCTAAGGTATTTGTTACATGATTCTGGTAGTATGTTTCTAAGAGGAGAGCATTAATAAGGTTCTCTTTATATTTGCATTTCATCTTATGAAGCTTTACTTATTCATCATATAAGCAGGAGAAAACTTCATTAGAATTATATTCCCTTACTACCTCCCTGCACGACCTAATATATTCATCCATTTTTTTCTTGCGTGACTTGGAGGCTAGTGGGATCCAATTCTTTGTCACTCTGAGAGGAGGAATTCCCTTTCACATTGTTATTGATAAGGTTGCCCAAAATATTCACAAGTTACATGATAAAGGTCAAGGAGACGACTAGGATCCTCTTCATAAGAACACATTACTATGTCGAGTTTTACTTCTTGTGACATATAAAACTTGAGCATGAATTCCATATCCATGCTTTCCAAAATATTTAGAAAAGTTTATGCATATTCCACAACTCTCTTTTGCAGCTCTTGAATCTCTTGATTATTGAGTTTTTCAGATATGGTACCAAGAGAAATCTCCATTTTCTATGATTTTGCATATTAATATTATAATGGAGTCGCTAGGGTGAATTAAAGTTCCTTGATAGATACTTGCTTCACCTTACAAGCATTAACTTTAAAGTTCAATGAAGAACTAGGGCTTCGTTCTTCGAGAGGAGTCACCAATAATGATATGTCGATATGTTGTACGAGGAACAAAACATACATCTTGTGTCCTCGGCAACAACACCAAAATGTTAACACTCAAACTAGCAGGGGACCTAAGGGGAATCCCTAAAGGGAAAATGCTAGGCCAAGGGCAACAAATGGAGTCTTAGCCCACTGTCACCTCAGCTAAGACTCCCTTTTACTTACGGAATTTCACTGATGGAAGGAGACCCGATATGTATGGAGTCACTAAAGAATGTTAGATCAATAGATACGAGTGACCCAGACTTTTTCTGAGAAGGTTCTGAAGGATGGAGCCTGCTCGCTTTCTAAGCAAGGTACTATGTGCTTCTATGGGAAGGAAGAGGATTTTGGGGGGGAGGTGTATGAGAATAGGCTTTGAAAGGAGTTTCCTACACCCTAAATCCTTGTTAAAGTTGGTATCCCGGATGGTTCTTGAATAATGGTCCTTTGAAGGAGTGGGACCATGCGGGGCCAAGTGGACACAGTCTGGGGTATGAGGAAGGTATGAAATAATCAATGATTTTCTTACCCTAGACAAGGTGGGAAGGATCAAAGAAAGTATGCCACTCAATGATAATGCTTTAACCCTAGGAAGTGCTAGCTTTAGGGATGGAAGGGCAAGTTTTGGTCCCAGAGCTAGGGCTTGGCTTTTCTCTAAACTCCACCATCAGAATGTCTTCAAATTTGAAAGAGGGCTAGAGGAAACGCCAATGTAGGAGACCCTAGGAGATCGAACTTTTTCAGTGGTTAACTTGTCGGGAAATTGATGCCCTAAGCACCCCAATGTGTCTAGACTTGGGAGAAGGTGAAAGAATAAGTGTTTTGATGACTAGCCTTGCTAGATCAGTACCTTAATCCTTGGGAGAATGGATTCTATGTTGATTATGTGTAATATTTCTTGATTCCAAGTCAATGAGGCTTCAAAATTACTTCACAAACCCCTCTAGGTCAAGTGAAAGTAATCTTGCAGCTTTTATACTTCAAATGTACAAGAGGAATAGCTTATCAAGGTCAGATTTACCCCTAGGAGATTTTGCTCATACTACATGGGCCAATACATGGAGAGAATGTCATAATAGAGGCAATCCCACAATATTAAGCAATAATTTGCATGCAACAATTAGCCTTAAAACAACGAAAATCCAATCCAGCATATGTGACAAAAGTAACAAGAATAACATAAAAAAAATCATACTTACATGTAGTAGAGTATACCCAACCATTCACAAATGACAATAGAGAAGCTCCAAGAGAAGATATACTAATAATCATACATCAAAATTCATCCATAAATGCTCCAATTCATCCTCTAGGAAAAAGTGCGAAATTCTCTAAAGAAGAGAGAGATCCAATCCAAAGTGATGATCATAAATGATCTCACTTCACTTGTATTTATACGCATCTAAGGAGTTTGAATTAGCCACCTTGGCCTACATAAGCCCCAAAAATAAAATAATGTGTTAATAATACAACGTTCTGGTGACAAGCCCACCGAACTAGCTCATAAATGAAAAAGTAAGCCTCTCAAGAGGTCAAATAATAATCTATGCATGTCATAGGGCCCTCTAATAGGCCTAATGAGGTCCATGGGTGCCACAATAAAGAATAGGACCCTCAAAAGCAGTGGACAAGGAGTTGGCCCCTTGTAATAACTTGTGGTGCTCCAAATGACAATGGGGGCACACATGTGTCCTCATGGGTCTCCAAACAAATCGAAGATGCCTGTAGGTTTCCCTCAAGGGCTAGGATGATAATGTAGGAGATGCCACATCAAGATAGAAGTCCTAGATCATATGCAAAATGTATGGTGTAGATTTGGCACCAACTAGGCATGATGAATCAGGTGCATCCTCCTCATCCAATAAGTGAACCACGAGAAATCTCTGAATGGTTGTGGGGATCCATGAAGTGAAATCTGTTGTTCTGGAGACACATGGCTCTCAACGCACACCTATATGTGCCAATTTAGCCCTTTGGAGGATTAAGACCTTGTATAGGGAGACCAAGCCCCAAATGGAAACCATCTGAAATCCTGCATAAGATCCAATACGTCCCCTATGATTCCAGTACAACAAGTCATTAGAGAAATCGAGTAAATGAGCTTACCTAATCACAGTCCACAGGTGGGGACTTCATAATGGCCTTCCCTTCCATAATGGGCTTCGGGATGTGCCAATGTCTCCTAAACTCATAATGGCATTAACGAAGTACCATATTTGGTGGTTTCTGCTTCTAAAGGGGAAAATATAATCAAGGTACATCTATCAAAGGTGGTGGCATGTGGAAGGTAGATGAATGAAGTATGGAATGAGCAGGGGCAACCTTGGGTCACATGTTGGGGCACAAGAGCAGCTAATAAGAGGGAATCCCATGCTTGGGTTTATAATGTGTAGGAGGGAGCAATCGTGGTACATGAGGTGCCCTGACCTTGAGTTTTCCACCCTTCCTTATATGCCTTTTTCCCTTTTATGATTTTCTTTGATTAACTGCTCGAGGCTCAAAGGGTTACAACATGATGTATAAGATATAACAGTCAATTTCCCCCTTTAAGGTGGTTCGGTTCATCGCTCACCAGGGGTTGGGACAATCATGGATTCTTATATGATGAAGAAGGCTCATAAAACCTGTTAGAACTAGGGTGATGGCCATGATGATGGGGTAGATCTCATGTATTGGATTTTTCCCACGTAATAAATGTTTTTGTCTCGACCATCTATTGCATTTTGTGGTACTTTTCCTATTGAATGTGTCCATATATGCTTTTAACTTTCTTTTCAACTGCATCAACCTCCGGGCTTCATTTTGTTGAAGAATCTAGGGCAAGTAGGGTTTTTGTGACTCTTCTTAGGTTGATAACTATTTGTGAGGCATTTTAATTTTCTTATTAGCACAATCTTCTCTTTGACATTATGAGAGTGTGTGTTTCTTATTTCATCAAATAGCTACCAAAAACAAAGAGACAAGAACACAAGATGTTGGCATTCTGCAACGGCCAAAACTTCTCCCTCTTGGAGAGGAAAACCCGCACATAATTCTTCTTATAGAGATTCCAATTGACGAACACCAAGACCATGACCCTTGACATGCTATGCCACTCCAAGACCAAGACACCAATCCTCTTCTTTGTCACTGCTGAGATCATCATCATGACTGCTCCTTCATCGAGATCACTACTGCATCATGACTACTTTAATGAGATCACTACTGCACCAAGGTCTACATTATAATCTTTCATGATTGTGATGATACCTGTATATTGAGATCCTTTCTCTACGTTGAGACTGTGATCATCTTTGTTACCAAGACTGCATTGAGAACTCCACCAAGTATATGACTGTGTTCTTTCCATTGAGATCATCCTTGTCATTGTCATTTTGTGTATACATCACTGTAATACTTATGTCGGGAGTGTGCTCCTATATCATTCATCCTAGAACCATAGATCCTTCCTCCAATCGAGATAATATCATAATGTCTCCATCCAAGAGGAATGAGATATCTTAAGGTTGTGATTACTAACTGTAATCACCACCAAAACTTTAAGAGACATTCGAGATTCTGTCTGCCTGCACCCATCCAAGATTTCAGAGATTTGTCTGAGATTTTGTACCCTATACTCCATCCGCAATATCCGAGATCCTTCACTTGCTAAACCATCTAAAAATCACAGATAGAATCCGAATTATTTTAGTACTTTTATGTTGACCTTAACTGGGTATATATAGTGGTTAGTCCTTCCTATTAAGCCGACGTGTATCCATGAAGAGTCGTGTCTAACTCTTTGAGCCGACATGAGTGAATCTAATTCTTTTAGGCCGACATCACTGTCTTTTACCTTGCTTTGCTGGCAATCTTCTTCTTTGGAGGATGGTGCTTGTCTTGGAGGGCTACTTAACACTAGGTTGACACATATTCATGCTCAAGAAGAGCTCTTTAACATGACTTTGATTCTTTGACTTTCTTAGACCTATAGAATGAGCAAGAAACTCATTCGAATAATTTACAAAAATAATATTTATTTTTCTTGACAAGTACAAAGATCAAAATTACATTTACAAATACTGAACCTAGTTACACTTTTCTTCAACGCTCTCTCTTAACTAGGGAGGTATTTACAATGGTACTTGGTCATTCTCTCAATCTGAAGAATTTCTCATAAGAAGAATTAGATTGGTAATCCCATTTGTGTAGCATCATATCAACCAGCATTGTCACAATGCAAGGCCTTCACCAACAACTCCATCTCTCAGGAGATGATGAGCTACAATACTGGTGAGACCAATGACTATATCACCTTCATCATTGTCTCTCAAGGTACATACCCTCTTGGGTGTTCACTAAGTATGAATTTTTAGGACTTTTCTTATCCTGGGTTCCCAGCCCTCAAAGAATATCGGTCCTCTTGCCTACTCTTATCTTGGATGCCCTACACATCCTCAAAAAGCGTCGAATGCCAGAAGATTACCCATGTTGGAAATACTGACAGGGGGGAGGGGGGTGAATCAATATTTCTTAACAATTAGCATTTTTAAATCTTTTTAGAGCATTAGTTAATCTTCAATTATTATTAATGTTTATCAATAACAACAAAAAACAATAAAACACAATAGGCACAAGAATTTTAGGTGGAAAACCCTCTCCAGGTCAAAAACCACCAAACGCTTTTCTAATAAATTCTTTAATCTTCATCCCTAACTAAAATGAAAGTTACAACTTCTTAGAATTCTAGAAACACATTTTTCTCCAACTCCCATTGGAAGGATGCCCCTACGCCCTGGTTGCTTTAGTAGTCAATTGAAAGGATGCCCCAACACCCTGGACCAACCTACCACCTTGAATTGTTCACAGGCTCCAACTTGTAGGAGACTTCATGCACCAGCCTAGCACCTCCCTTCCACCCTATAATGACCATAAATGAGACAAGAGTGTGGACTCCCATACTAGGGACAATGATCCATGATATAATATGATTTACAATGATTTTCTTGTACTTGACTGAACACCCAATCACACTATGACCTGCAACCCAACCATGACATCATCCCAACAATCACTCCTATACCTCCCAACAATGCCTCTTAGACTCTAGGCAAATTGACTCTTTTACAATAATGACTCTTTCAATGATGTCCCTTTTACAAATTTACAATGATGATCTTTTACAGCACTGACTTTTGACAAGACCTGACACTTGACTTGACACTACTTCTTGGATCACTTGCAGCTGCTGAGGTATTGTTGTGCTTTCTTCAAGTAATGGTATTTTGGCACTGCATGTCCTTTTAGTATGTGTCCGATTTGTTCTAAAATATCCTCCTTCTTGCACTTGCATTAACAAGCAAGACCTAAACAAATACAAAACAATATACTTACGATGTCCAGCAAAAATGTATGTCAAAGATGATATTCAAAATTCAAATACAAACACTAATTATACATACCTTGTTGTAGCAGACTTACCCTTGCCTGTTGATGTGTGGTCCTTGCTGCAGGGATCTTTGAATGCATACTATAACACAACTATGACAATCCTATCATCTATGACCTAACAAGTGACACAAAGTATCCCTCTAGACACAACCTTACATAAACCTATTAGACTGTACATACACCATCAATACATATACTAGACAGTCATCATAGGTCTATAAACCTTGACATATTTACATACTTCAGTACTGTTCAATAATATAGTTTAGAATCCTTGGGTGGCTTTAGATGGGCTATGGGCCTACCTAATTTCAACACCATGTTAACGAACCAAACTACTTTGCTATTGCAAGATCTTTGACAGTCTTGACCAGGATACCCTTCTCAATTATCCCTTGTAACTGATTGCGGGGAGACCTTAATGAGGGCTTAACATTGTCGCAGAAACCTTGGTACAGAGGCACTGTCTTACCTTCTTTGATTGTTGTTCAGATAACCGCTGCCAGTCTTAATCTGTGCTCCAACGAATTTCAAAACATGTCAATTCTGAGTTGTAATAAGAGTTTTAATGCACGCAGATACAACTAGATCTTCACATGTATTTTGGTGCCCTAACTGCAGGGGTATATGGTCGTATGAAAGCAAGGTTGTGTTAGAGATAAGTGCCCTACACGATCATCCTTTTCTGGCTCATTTCAACACCAGACCACATTTTGCCACACATTAAGCCTCAGAGGGCCTCAGAAATGACACGCTGCCACAACCAGCATCACAAAGATAAAATGCTTATGCAACCACCTAAGTAACCAAATTTGTCCATATAGCTCGGTGAACCAGAATCCTGCGTGTCTGGTATGATTCGCCCAAAAATCGAATCCTATTAGGATTCGTCGAATCCTAAACGAATCCCGATTTTGGCCAGTGAATCACGATTCCAGGATTCGTATCCCAGAAAAGTGACTGTCGCGCGTTAAAAAAGGTTTCATTTCTTCATTTCATTCACGTTGTTTATCATTTGGGTCTGCATTGTTTGATTTGTTTGCAAGGAGAGAAGGGTTTGGAGCAAGGAGCTAAGGGAGTAGAGTGTTCGGCAAGGAGATTCAAGCACTAGATAAGTGCATTTTAGCTCCATTTTTTTGCATTTCATATTCTATTACAACAGTTTGTATACGATTTTTTGTTTACAAATTTGTGCATGTTTTGTTCATTTCTTTTACAGTATTCATGGCTCAATCAAAGGCAGCAGTTAGGGGGCAAAGGAAGGGCAAGAATGTCTCCATTGGAGATGCCCCTCCTCCCCCAATATCATTAGAGTCTGCTGCAAGTAATGTTGAATTATGAATCATGATTTATGTGACCACTAACATGTATTCGAATTTTGTATGTACTATGCATGCTATAGATGAAGATCTATGTTTGAAATCAATAAATTTGTATCATTAATTAAAATTTGTGTAAGAAATATCTAATTTTTAATATATATATATATAACGAATCCTACATGTCCTATTCTGAGGGGTCAACGTGTCTGAATTCGATACTACGAATCCTGAATCCCTGTGTCAGGTGACTTAGGCAGCCACAGTTTATTGCCTCATAAAACCCTCTCACTACCACAGAAGTTATGCTACCAGTGCTTCATATCCCAGAATTTCTCACGTTGCCATATCAGTCATATGCTGCAAAAGAACAATGATACGCTTACCCAACGAATCACCAAACACAAATAAAATTGATCGCTAATCCTCTGAATTTTCTGCGTTGACTACCCCAGGGTTGGATGGAGATTTTGTGAGCCCTTTTCACAAGATCGTTCATTACATTCCATACATTAGGATAATCAAAGTTTCCTTTTATAAATAATCTCTATGAATAGAGGGGGCTTTCAATAATGACCATTGGAGGACAAATGAACTTGATGTTTTAATTTTTATGTTGGATTTTAAAAAAATAAAAAAAATTAACTAAATAATATATCACCTTAAGCCTTAAGCAAATGAATTACGTTTGATTGTGTTTATAATGTGTTATAGTGTTTTGGAGATGGTTTCATTAAGTGAATGTTGGAGAGGATACATTTTAATTTTCTATTTTTTTT